>VUQG01020168.1:0-11100 GCA_015106755.1 Etia nguti
CATGGTCCTCAGCCGGAAAAGGGTGGAGTGCCCACTCTGGGTCAGGGACGAGACCCTGCCCCAAGTGGAGGAGTTTAAGTATCTCGGGGTCTTATTCATGAGTGATTGGAGAAGGGAGCGGGAGATCGACAGACGGATTGGTGCAGCGGCTGCAGTGATGCGGACGCTGTACCGGTCTGTTGTGGTGAAGAGAGAGCTGAGTGTAAAAGTAAGTAAGTAAGTAAGTAAGTAAAATTTATTTATATAGCACATTTCACAGATAAAAATCACAAAGTGCTTCACAATAAAACCAGAAATACAAATAAAATAATATAAAACAGTGAAAAAATTAATTAAAAGCTCGCTTGTATAAGAATGTCTTCAGCTGCTTTTTAAAAGAGTCAATAGAGTCTAGGCAGCGCAAAGACAATGGCAGGGAGTTCCACAGCCTTGGTGCCAATGCCTGAAAAGCCCGATCCCCACGTGTTTTAAACCTAGTACGTGGGACCACCAGTAACCTCTGACCTGACGACCTAAGTGCTCGGGATGAAGCATGAGGTTTCAACAGGTCAGAGATATACTGGGGAGCTTCACCATTCAGAGCTCTAAAAGTTACAACTAAAATTTTAAAATGAACCCTAAAATTTACTGGCAACCAATGAAGAGAAGCCAAAACTGGAGTAATGTGTGACCTCTTGTTTGTGCCAGTTAAAAGTCTTGCCGCGGCATTCTGTACAGTCTGAAGGCGATCCAGAGCTGATTTGTTGAGACAAGTAAAAAGACCATTACAATAATCCAAGCGAGAAGAGATAAAAGCATGAATAATCATCTCAAGTTCTGCCTTTGACACCAGTAGTCTGAGTTTAGAAATGTTTCTTAGATGATAAAAACAGTTCCGGACAAGTTGTTTCGAGTGTTTCTCAAGAGACATTGAACTGTCAAGTATAACACCTAAGTTTCTGAGACTCGACTTAAATGAAGGGTCTAAAAAACTGATATGCTGCTTAATTTCTGAGAGCATGTGATCAGGTGCAATAATCAAGGTCTCTGTTTTATCTGGATTTAACTGGAGGAAATTGTCATTTAACCATTGTTTGATTTCTGACAGACAATTATTTAAACACGACAATTTATAAAACTCAGAAGTTTTGAAAGAACAGTATAACTGAATGTCATCAGCATAGAGATGATAAGAAATATTATTGTAACGACTGATAATTTGGCCTAGAGGGAGTATATACAGCAAAAAGAGAATGGGACCTAAAACAGATCCTTGAGGTACCCCAGAAGGCAGAACTGATGTTTCAGACAACACATGATTCATACAGACAGTAAAAGATCTCTTGGATAGATACGACATAAACCATTTTAAAACAACACCAGTAATCCCAAACAAGTCCTTCAGCCTATTTATCATGATGCTGTGATCAACAGTATCAAAAGCAGAGGTGAGATCCAACATAACCAGAACGGTGTACTCTCCTGAGTCTGCTGCCATCAGAATGTCACTAGACACTTTAAGTAAAGCGGTTTCAGTGGAGTGCAATTTGCGGACTTAGTCCTGATTTGCATGTAAGGTCAGATGTGTCTATTTTATAATCAGTGTCAACCTGTGAAGACCATTAGGTTTCATATTGTGGTCATGAGAAGGTGTAGGTATGGTTGCATGATTTTAATACCAAGTCATTTCTACTAACACAGGGGAAACATATCGCACCTGAAGAAAAATTCTGAGGAAAAAAAAGTACAATGGACCAGATTGGGGTATTAGCTGGGCTGACTAAGGCCCACGGGTCTTATCTTTGACACCCCTGATACAAACCATTCAAACATCTTTTTGAAATTCATCACATTCAGCAAATTTTAAGGATACACACCATTTTCTGTCCGGTGATGATGATATTAAACATGAACTTGTTTATAAGTGCTCCACGGGGCCCCTTCAGTTGAAAGTGTGATGCACCAAATATCAATAAAGTGCAAGACAAAGAGAATGTGAAGCTTGAGACAGACATTTAAGAGCATACACATATTTATTTTCAACATGTACAGTATTTAAAGAATTTGCTATTTTGTATCTGATCCAGCAATAAAATAAAATCCTAAAAATGTTTATACATTTTGGATTAAAACTCTTTCTGTTATAAATCAGGCATGCCAGAAACACACGTAAACATTCATTAAAATATTAGCCGTTCACTTCCACAGCCGCTCTCATATTTTCACCAAGTTACAGCCGACCACTTTTTCAATAGACATCATGAAGGACATCTATACTCAGCAGACTCAAGGTCATGTCATCAATTAGTTATTATTATTATTATGCATCTGTTTTTGTTAATTTGTGCAATTGTGCAAAGAGTCAAAGAAAGGAACAGTTCTTTTGTTTTTTTCTGCTGCTTACTCAATGTGCTATGCATACATGCTCCAGTAAATGATGTTGAAGAGCAGGTAAGCCAGCGGGAATAATACTCTGGAGTATGAGTCGATCATGTAGCTGTTGCTCATAATGAAGCTGAGGTTTCGTTTTAAAGGGTGCTTGCGACGTAGCCTGGTGCCTTCTGTGGGTGCGGAGACAGTCGAGTTTCGAGACTGGATGTTCCTCTCTGTATTTGGGGTGCTGGCGGGGAGGGAAGCCAGGTCAATTTCATTGTCATGGAAACACCCATCAAAGGCCATAGCCTCAGCAGCATTGTAAGAGGTGGGCATCTGCAGAGAGAGGAGAGCAGATCACTGTTAGTTTCTGGGGATTGCCATAAGGCTGCATACTGGCTTCTGTGGGCTAAATCGGACAGGAGATTTGAGAAGATTTTAGAAAGAAGTTGACCTTTGCCCTCTTCAGCTTCTTCATCTCCTCCACTGTGGTGAAATAGTTGACCGCAGCATACTCGATGACTGACAGAAAGACAAACAGGAAGCTCGCCCATAGATAGATGTCTACGGCTTTTACGTAAGACACCTGTGGCATAGAGGCCGACACACCGGTGATGATGGTGGACATTGTCAGTACGGTGGTGATCCCTGGATACAGAAAGACGAGTTGTGACTGTTGCTGCAGAAACATTGTGGAGAATAACTTGTCTATAGTTACAACCAAGTGAAATTATCCTTTGAAGACCTTTTATGTACCACTGTGAATTCAGTGTAACTAATTTCACAGCAAATGTGATAATGTAATCGAAATAATGCATTTACCAAGTAAACATACTGAACATTTAGTCGTGGTAAAGGGCAGGTGGCTTGAAAGGGCATATCTTTTTTCATCATCCTCGGGGTTTTGACAAGCATATAACCATGCAAGTGTATTTATGTTCACTAATTACAGTAGGCAAAGTCATTATTACATCATTGCTGGATGCAAACTAGCTTAGCTCTGATTTGGTGCTCTTTTGCTGGTAAAGCCTTTAGAATTGGAATTTGGATCGCAGTCTGTCTGATTCCAAAAATCGCCCAGCCTTAATGATGCTGTCTCCTTGCGTAAGCTAACTGTGTAGGAGGGGGCAAACGTAGATGGTGAACCAGCAGACACCCTTGGATACACTTATTTGCTTTCTTGCTGAGCGGCAGATCAGAACAGTGACACTCATCTCTCCCGTCCATAAGCCAAGAAATATCTACTGTTTGGCTGGGAACTTCACTATCACTATCATTGTCATTGTAAAACAATGACGTGAGGTTTTTTAAAGTAAAGATGTTGCAAGTGGATGGATGGATGGATGGATGAATGATGGATGGATGATGGATGGATGGATGGATGGATGGATGAAGGATGGATGGATGGATGGATGGATGGATGAATGATGGATGGATTGATGGATGAGTTGATGGATGGATGGGCTTTTGGCTGTATTAAACAAATGAGATCAAAATCGGTGCTCAGAAGGACTGCTGCAACCGGCTCGTATTCCTTTATCGCAAGGTGTCTTTTTGGCATGATTTTGTAACAATGACATGAGTTTCACTAACTTATAACATAAGAATCTTGTGAACAGGGGTATTTTAACCCAAACCACACTACCTTCCTGAACTCTAACCAAATAGCAATTGGAAAGAGAAAGAAAATAACAAGTGAAAGCATAACAAAATGTGCAAAGCACGAAGCTACCAAAATACCAAACAAACTGGGGTCTCCTGGTTGACAAACTTCCTCCACCCCTTTTTCCTTGTGGGGAATTTCTTACAGTTTAAATATGGGCAATTAGATCTCAAAAACAATTGTAATTGCAATTATTTGATGAGACGACAGTGTGCTTGCTGACTGACCTATGCCTAATTTCTTCAGTATTTAGCAAAAAAGAGAGTGGAATCAATCTTACCATTTCACTCTCAAAAAGTTAATCAATGGAAAGATGAATGTGAAGTAAAAGCTAGGCATGGTGATATTTTCTTAGCAGTCTGGATGAAAATACAATTTCGGTAATTATTTATGTGGGTCGTATTGGCTCATTGTCTCAGTACCCAGGGAGACACGGGCAGGTACAGCTCTCCTGTCTATCCAAAAAGACACCCAGGACAGCATCACCATCAGCATGGTGGGAAAGTACGTCTGAAGCATGAAGAAGAAGATATGCCGCCTTAGAATGAAGTTTATGTAGAGCCGATTGTACCAACCTGAAACAGACAAATGGACACAGTGTAGAGGAAGGGCAGGTAGGGTGGAAAGCAGGGTAAAATCAGTAACTGACAGGAGAAAATAAGCTTGCACAAGACTGTGTAAGTTGTCCTTATTAAAAATAAAAGTCCAACATGAACCTATGGGAAGAACCTAGAACTCAAATGAGAGAGCAAATCTCTTTAATGCCGTAGTTCTATAACCTCTTTATAGATTGGATACTGTAGGTTCCCTCACAAGATTATTTAACACTGAGATGAAAATCTCTGTGGCTCCATTTCTAGCTTTTCTTTCTACAGAGAAAAACCAACAATAAAAGGAAACTGGGTTTCAAAAAGTAGACCCCGCAGTCATACAACTCTAAAACGCCTTGAGTGATCAATAGCTTTCTGCTTTGCAGAGAGGTATTGATTCCCATGTCATCATTTTGGAAAATGTGGTTATTTTCTTTCTCGCAGAGAACTTAAACAATCAATAGCACTTAGTCATGTCTGTGTACATATAAAAGCTTTTGCCCATACACAGTTACTGTAGCAAAGCATTATGACTGGAAATGGGAATAATGTGTTCATTGGTAAACTGTAGCGATGCTGGTTATTGGATTTTGTAGCCTTTGGATGGAGCCGGGTAAGCTGTTTCCACAAGCTTGGACAAGTTAATCAACTGCTGGCTGCATCTCCATAGAAAACGACTGTAAGAGTGGTGTCAAATCTTTTTATGTAATGCGTATTTTCCAAAATGTTAAACTGTTCTTATTTAGAAAAACAGTAGGGGTCTGGAGCACTCTGGTTGTTTTCAAAATGGATACATCTCAGAGTGTCCCCAGACTCCTGCCGGACATACCAGTGCTGCTGTAGAAGGCAAGCCCAAAGGAAGGCTGGAAGTCTTCAATAAAAAACTGAGAGAGCACAATCTCATCAGTCCTTAATGAATCATTCCCGTTCTTCCAGTAGAGCATTAGGTCGTTCTCATTGTAAGCATCTTCAAGAGAGGAGAGAAAGAGGGTGGGCGCTTGGGGTTGGACACCTTCACATATTGCCTCTCTTAGAAGTTTCATGGATGTTTCTCTCAGAGGAGAGGAGAGAGCTTGCAAACATGGAACTACCAACTCTCCCCTGAGATCAGGATCCATGATTGAGACACACAGAGTGAGAGAGAGAGAGAGAGAGAGAGGTAAAGACAGAAAAACAGGATGGAAAGACTAAAGAATTCCCAAACATTGCAGTAAATCCCGTATCATGAGGATAGACAAGCATAATGCACAGAGCCTGACTTGAATGACCTGAGGATTATAATTCATTTGTGCAAAAGGGGGATGGTGATGGTTACTGTGAGTATGAAGTAAGGTAATGCACTCTGAGCTGTCTTTGTCCCAACTGTATAACATTCAAACATATCCAGTCGCGTTTTTGTGCGTAACGTAGATAGTGTTTAAAAATTTAACAAGCTAAAAGCTTTCTCTAGCCCAAATTTTTAAAATTACATAATAGTGCATCAAATGTTGTGTAACATGTTTACCAGCGAAACATGTCAACACAAGAACAAGTACATTTAATGTAGGAATTAACATTATTTCTCTGCTAACAACACTGGATATCCTATTAGGTATTTGCAAGCAACCACGATGTCCCAACTGCAGCTTAATACTCACAGCTCTCCAGCTCCAGAGAGCAGTTCTGTGTGTCCAGAGGGAAACTGCTGAAGTCCATTGAGCAAAGAGCCGTCACAGTGATCCTGAAACACAGCTTTCAGTTAAACAAATACCTGCATAAATATTGCAGTAATCTCAGTGAAACAGTGTAAAATAAAACTACTGGACTGAATTGATTCAGTAACATGATCTGTGCCTGACACAGTTTGTGGCCACTGTGGGCCATTTGGGAATTGCGCCATATTGTCATCATCTGTGACTGAAATGGATATGTTGAATGCAGTCTGGGAGCTTACGGTCCACCTTCTCATATTCACTTCACACCCTGTCCACTAAACTCGGCTGTGGGTTGCTGTTCATGCTCATCAAACAGTCTTAGTCAAATTTAAGCCATGACTCATCGCATTAGGACATGTAAGCTTAAATTTGATGGTTTAACAGTCCTTGCTCATTTGTATATACTGTACAAGGCGGTTTGGTGCAAAGGCCTTTGTTGGTCTGGGTTTTGGCAAACACCACCCCTCAGGGCTGAAAACTGAAACCAGCTGGAGCAAACACCAATACAGTTTCTCTAATGGCCATTTGAGCCTGGCCCCAAAAGTAAATCGATACCACAGTGGCTGTGTGTAAAACACAGATGTAGCCACTGTGACGTCACCGATTGGTGGTCTCATTTTGAAACTGTGTGTTTGTATTTGTGTTTGAAGCCTGATGTCACAAGCTTCAGTTTGACAGAGAAATCAATACATTATGCTCATAAGGTAACAATACCCCAGTAACAACCCCACCCTAAAACATACCCAAGTTCATCCTCCTTTTTGACTTCAGTGGGGACCATAATTCACAAAGGTAATATTTAGAGGGAGCAGTAGGCTCCTTTTTCTACAGACTTGACAAGAATTCCTTAAAGAGTCGCCCCCTGCTGGCTACTAGTAAGAAAGCTGAATTAATGCATGTCTTCATTATCTACATTGGCACGTCTTCATGTGCAGGTAATTGTCCTAACGCTTATTCAAAAAAGAATGAAATCCTTTAATATTTAATTTTAATGTTAATCAGTGTTAGTCAGTGTTCACACTATTTATCAGAGATTGGAGTCTGTGGATGCACCTTACTAGCTAGTGTTAGCTAATACTTTAGCATCCCAATCAATTTCATCAAATTTAGGCCCTTCTAATTTCAAAAAGACAAGATAACGACAGCCAGTATTAGCCACTATTTTCACTACTGGCTAATCACAGAAAATGCAATTATAGTGATCTCTCTATGAATACAATGAGACATATGTAATTATTTTTTTACCTAACACTGTAGAGAATATTTCCATCAGGATAAACCCTCAGCATGATGTTCTCCATGGTTGTATCATGGATAAAAGAACGCTTAGAGTGGACAAAAAACACATCTGGAACCCAGATTTTCTTCACCAGACGTGCATCGAAGGTCCGACTCTTGTTGTTGCTGGAGGGGAAGGCCAGGCGATCATCTTGCCAGTAATGCCTCAGGTAGAGAGTCATGGTGAAGTCCTACAAACAAACAAAAAATACCGCTCATGTTCAACAGAGATAACAAGTACGTTTCTATTGATTAGATTAACGACTGAAATCTAAAAGGTGCGTACCATGTTTACTTCAGAAATGCTGTCAATGCTCTCCACCTGGACATCGATACCAACAGGCAGGGCTGAACCTGCAAATGGTCAGATGTTGTAATGGATCAGTTGGATAACATCTGTTTGTACATCTGTCAGAGATTACCAATGTGTAAATCCCACTTCTGAGCTATATGCAGAGATAACCCTAGTTTATACAGTCATGATACTCAGTACAGTATAAACATCTGTGACTGGAGCAAAAAATTTTATGTTCACATTCTACATTTTTGAATGTCAAAGGAACCCATTAGAAATGTAAACCATGTCTAAGATAGAGTAGCTAATCTGGCTCACAATTCACAGCTTATTAGTCTTGTAACAAAAAAGTGTGATATGACCTCGAGCATAATTTGGGTGAAGATTCATTAGGTTATCATTATATATAAGTTTATTAAATTCTAAACAATACTATAGCGACTCTTGTCAAATGGGGACAGATGGGAAAAATGAACAGATGATGAAACTTCTGTCCTTCAGCCAGATGAGCTGAAAATCATTCACTGAAGCACATGTTAGCTAACTTTGTTTTATTCATTTACCCCAAGCAATAGAAATACATGTTATAATTAACAAAATGATTTTAATTTTGCACTAAATATTATTTGCATTATTTTAAGATAAACCAAATCATTAAATGTCACTGTGTGGAACTCCAGAAACTGTGGACTCGTGTCGTTATGGTAACCATCCTTTTTACTAATACATATGAAAAATACATATTTTGTTGAACCGCACAGTTCTAAATAGTAACATATGTCATATATAAATTTAATATGTCCCCAGATTTAAACAGAGCTGTTACTGACTTAGAAATTCCCCTTAAATATTGTCACTGTGTTTCCATGCACATTCATTTTCTTAGCATAAATTAGTTTTTTGTTGTTGTTGTTTTTTTAAAAAATTTTTTTACTGAAACATCAAAAGTCTTCTGCAGATCAACAAATTGTCAAATCTTCAACAATACTTTAAACGTTCTCAGTTCTACCACCACTACATTATTTATACATTTCTGAAAACTGTTTAATGTAATATTATTGGTTACTGATTCTCAGAAGTCTTCTAAACTGGTTTGACTGCCCTACAATGTTTTATTGTAAGAAACCATTACCGTACACTGGAAATCTTTGTAAATGCAACACAACCACAGCTTTTATTTATTTATTTTTGTTGGTTCACAGCAAAAATCAACTCCTCAAAATGTCGCTTAACTTGAAATGCATGTTTCAGTGACTTTTCTTTACAGTATTTGATTTAGACAAAGGTGTCAAGCTCATGCACAACACCTCAGATGAACGCCGCTGCTCAGTTAAGAAGATAAAATGTCAAAAATGTATTTAATGATTTGTATGTCTTCACTACTTTCTTGGTTAAGCTGTTAATGCTGGAACAGAAATATGCAATACTTAGCTTTGTACTGATTCAGAGAAATTACATCAACTCGTGTGACTCCATACGGTACATTTGGTACTGGGAAAATAAGCAAATCCTTTCAAAACTAATCTGGCCTATGGGAGAGACTAGCTCACTACCTACATGCCTATAAATTTCCCTGAGGCTACATAGTCAACCTGCACGTGTGGATATTTAACAGCACTCACTAATTCATTATTTCATCTTCAAGGATGCATTTATTGAAAATCAGCCATATTGTATTATTACATAAATATCCAGTGTAGTGTATAGTAAGAAGAATGGTTCTTGTCATTATCCTGCAGCACAATACGGTTAATGTATGATTTGAACTGTAAACACCAGCTGTTGCTGTTGGGGTTTTTTTTTCTTCTGTGCCATTACTTAATGAAGGTAAGCACTCAAAAGCATGTGTTTGCAATCACAACGGAGTAATGAAGGGGGAAGGATTATACTGGGATGCGGAAATCCTGGAAGTAGGGCCTAACAGAGTTAGCTCACTTAAGCTCGTTAATGAGCTTCAAAACTCTCTATTACATAGAACAAAATAAAAATTTTAAAAAATGAAATGTCCACAGGTAGGACACCGTAGATAGCAGACAAATTTAACAATCCAGCAAATGTGTTTGCAGCTAACAGAGTTAACTCAAACTATCAGCTCAGTGATCATGTCAAGTTTAGGAAGAAAAAGTTGAAGTAAATAAGAAACAAAAAATTAGGTCTCTAACTTTACTGACTCCACTATTTTAGATAAATATGATGTTTTGTGAGTATCATAGTCATAAAGTGAATTAATGAAACAGAACAAACAAATGGACAAACAGAAAACAGGAAGATAAAATGTTTTCCAATTCATAACCACCACCGATTTGCTTGACCCAATAAGTTGAATAACAATGATTTAATGACAATGTTCCAGTCATGCAAGCTGATCACAAGTGATGGGTAATCTTACTTTTAATACTAATTTGTTACATTACAAGATTATTGCTATTAAAAAACAACCTGTTGCATTACCCAGAGAGGAAAGTAACTCGTCAGACAACCAAAATCCCCTCTGCAATTAGCTTTGTGGTTATACATCCAGAAATTCTATATCCTACTATGTTTACTATATTTAGAGTGAGTTGATTTTACCTCATTGCATAGCAGGTTAGCACTGGCAGAATACCCTCAACCACATCACCGGCAATAAGCTTGTTAGTTTCCTTGAGAGTGACAGCTTTAGTCGTGGTTTAGAAGCGAGGCGCGTGTATTTGCAGGTGCAGACACTCATTATCACCTGACACCAAATAATACAAATACTTAATGCCCTCTTTGCCTGAGTTCTATATGACCTGACTAACATAAACTTGGATACAGCCTTGTAATATGCAGCTGAGTTCCAGTTAGAGGAACATCAACAGTGATCTAATCACTCTGACACTCAATAACACGTTACACCCAACACTGTCGTCACAGCGCAACAAACCCATGGTGCATGCCTGCAGATGTCTTAGGGAATGGCATTGATACAAGAATAGATTTTTGCTGAGATCACAAGCAAATGCCTTTCAGAGGCTCTTATTTACCAGTTAAAATCTTCCAAGAACTCCTATTAGGCAGACGTAAACATCTGTGAAATCATCCACTGAAAAGACTGAGACAGCCACTAAAGAACTTGCTTTGCCTTCTAAAAGAGGGCGATCGCTGTGAACATGCAGTAGACAAAGTGATTACTGTGCAGGGTTTCTTTAAGGTAATGGCAAAAAAGACGCAAAAGATAAAAAAAATCCAGACCTGTGCTTGGAAGCA
>VUQG01020168.1:24901-37893 GCA_015106755.1 Etia nguti
AACCACCCACCCACCCCCACCCCCCCCCCCCCCCTCTCCTGTGGAGGAGGATCTCAGCAGAGAGTTGAGGGTGGGAGGAGAGAGGGTCTCCAGCCTGGTCCTTTGTCATGGAAAGACTTTAGTGTGCTGTTTCAGAGAGAGAGGGATTGGGTGGACTTCAGCTTCATCACTAAAAGATCCTACAAGTATGTAACGGGGACAGAAAGCAAAGGTCAGTCGCTTTTCTTTTCTTTTCCTTCAAATTTCGCGTCACCAGATGCCAAACTGGCTCGTCGGTACAAAGAGTGATGCTCCTGGAAAGTCAGGCGGCTGTGTCAGACTTAAGGTTGCGCATTGTTTCTGTTTGTTGTACATCTGTCTGCATCTGTGCTTTTACATGCTTGGAATAAATACACGTGTAAAGAAAAATAACTCATGTAGGCTAAAATTAAAAGAAGAAGAAAAGTTCATCTTTATTAACTTAACATTGCCAGAAAATGCTGCAGCTTTTCATAGAAAGTAGATGACAAAAACAGCAGTGGTTATCAGCAAGTTTCCAGACAGCTCATTACAATCCTTGTAGGTACAGTGTGCTGTGAAATCAGGACATTTTTATCATTTTTTATCATAGCAAAAAAAATAAAATAAAATCAAAGCTTCTTTTTATATTACCTTAAGCTCAAAGTTAATGCTTTGGTTTGCTGGTCAGAAAACTTTGAAGATTTCCTATATGTTGAAACACATATTCTACATTATATTTTGGCTCTTTATAGACCTTCTAATTACATGAAAATCAAAGTAATTGGTAACTGCATGGGATTTCCCTTCACTTTTTTCCCTTGCATGGGAATAAATATGACTGAGGCATAAGGCCACGGCAATTTCAGCACATTAGGGCCTTAAAAAGCAGTGTGAAAGTATTCCTTTCCTTGTTGCCACACATCAGATGAAAGCCAGCTTATCAGCGGTCATTCCTCAAACTGTTTACATCTCCTTGTGTGTTTATGATCTGCACCTCCCTGCTGGTCTGCAGCCCGAGTGATGCAGTAAAAACTCATGCTCTTGACACGAGACAGTTTTTTTTTTTTTTTAGGAGGTCTGGAGAATGAACTCATACTGATTGATTGTGTCACTGTGTAAAAGGATACCCTGTTTCCTGTAGGCTCGCTCTCTCTCTTTCTCCAGACAGCAGGAGCAGAAAATCTTGGATCAGCCATCTCTGTCTCACTCTGTGTCTGTGTGTCTGTGCGTGTGGATACAGGAAACGTCTGACTCTCAAAATCCCTCGATAGTATCACCAGAACCAATAACATCCTTACTTTTCTGTGATCTTTGTGAGTTATGACCTGGAGTGAGGGGATTTGAAGATGGATTTCTTTCTTTTATTTAACATATTTTTTTATTTTTGCCTTCCTTTTTCTTTTTCTCAGAGGAGAGCGCAAATCTTTAATCCCCCCACCCCACTAGAAAAACCTGAGATTAAGGACTGCGTGGTTATGTTTATATAATAATCCAATCTACTCATTTATTAGCCAATTAAACGTTTATTCAAAGAGATGCCAAAACCTATAATCCATCAAATTTTTAACTTTTTTTTTTTTGATTTTGTGCATTCAGCATGAAGTGAGTCTGAACAAACTGTGTGTGAATGACTGGTCATGAGTCTGTGGCTGAAACACTGATTAAGATGCAAGACACTGCTTTTCAGATTTGGTTTTTATTGGTGACAGAGGGCCAGACATAAAAGCTTTCCTCTAGACCTGTTTTAATACTCAAGTCTTTAGGAAAGTTTTTATAAGTCCTTATTTTGTGGCGTTTTGAAGGATAAGTTAACAGAGCGGTGACTTATTCTGTTGAATTTTTATTTTTTATGTGAACTATTAAAGATACAGTCCCTCCAACCTTAAAAAAATGTAAATAATTTCAACCTATAGCGCTCAGTTATTGTGTTAGTTGCTTAATTTTGGAGTTATCAGTTGCACTATCAGGCCGAGTGAAAAAAGTTAAATAAATAAAACATCCACATACATTTTGCAAGCAGGAACTATTTTCTCTTTTACCAAACTACAGCCACCGTCCATATTCTTCCAGCAGAAGAAAGCATGTCGAAAGGCTCATGGCGATGATAAGGTGTCGTGTTGCACATTAGCCATTCAGCCAAGCTTTCCTTTTAATGGGTACATGTGGGTGGCAGAAAGAAAAAAAAATAGAAAGTCTCCATGATTTAGTAGCTCATCCGGTTCATGCTCAGTGGAAAGTCACAGGTTAAGTAATTTAAGAAGTCCAAAAAGAAAGTGGTAAGTTTTGTTGTCATTGGTTACCCAAACACTCATATCCAGGACAAATAAATCATCATTAAAGTTTGACCAGTATTCTAGGAGGAGCACTGATTCTTGTAAATTGTGGATTGACCAATGAATGATGGACACCTCGCTATCACTTAAGCCTGATGGTAACAATTTCCTACATGATATTGTTTACAGTAAGGTTTCTGGCGCCTTTTGAATAGCTTGGTCTTGATTTCTTATGTGAACACCACAAGACATTTCTATAGCCAACATCTCCCAAACTGGAAACTTACTCAAAAATATGTAAAGTAGCTAACACAAGGAAGAATCTGGTTTATAGTAAATTCCTGTTTTTAAAAAAAATTTCTTTAGGTTTTTCATTGATGTATATTGATTGCCTCTCCTTTCATGCACAGGGCCCAGCTAAATCAGTGTGATGAAGAGCATGCTTCCCCAAAGGAGTGCTGTTGCCACACTGGGCTACAGCTCTGGTAAAACAACACTCTATCATATTACTGATCACTACAATTACATTATTCAGAAGTGACACTAACAGGAAATTACATCATTCAATTACGTTTCATATTTATTACATACCATTTGAATGGAATCTGTTTTCCACCTTTAAGGAAAGAACAGAGTCGGCTGAATCACAATAAAGTGCACTATGAGTATTTGGTTAGCTTTCCTGGAGCAGCTCCGTGTCTTTCCAGTCCGTCCTCAAAGCTTCTGGGTTTCACTTAAAATGATATCTGAGTAAATGTGCATTGTGGAGCAGATGTCTGGACTATAACAGACACACTGATCTGCTGAAAAAAATCCTGAGAATTTTATTGGAGTCTGAAGAGCGCAGTCATACTGCAGCTATTCATGCAGGGAGAGCTCACACGAGAAGCAGTGCACTTCACTATTTATTTCATTTTGCAGGAGTTGTAAATATTCTTTCATCTCAAACAAACTCCCTAATATTTTGCATATTCAACGTCCCGTCACCCATGACTCAAGACCCACCCCGCTGGCACAGATATTTTGGGTGTCCTCTTGCCGCCGAGACTATGATGTATTCTGGCTGGTCTTGGTCCACCAGCATTCTTCCATTTTTAGAAGAAACCTAACCACTGATTGAGCCAGTGTTTGTATTGGGCTCAGAACTGTATGAGAGTACATTCTTTGCCGGGTTTTTTTACCCCCCACTTACTCAGCACATATGTGATAGCCCTTCTTTTAAGCTGAGCTGCTTTTTATTGTATTGAAGTACTTAAACTAACTTGACTGCTTTATGTAGGCCAAAAATAGACTGGCTTTCATGGTCTCTCAATTTTCTCTTTTTTGCAGACTGTGTGAAGATTGAGCACAGCAGTGGCGGCTCAGTGGCTGGCACGATGCTGAGGGGCTCCCGCTCGAAAGCCGAGCTACAGGAACTTATGGAGACGCTGCAGCGCAGGAAGAGCGCTCTGGAGGCTAGTCTGAGGGCAGCAGAGTGCAGCCGCAAGTACCTCAGCACATCTGTAGGAACCCAGCCCACTAGGCCGCTGTCGATCCTCAGTAACACAGAGCGTCCCCCTTCTGCCGCTAGAAACTTCTCTTACATGACCAGCAACAGCGTGCCGCCGTCACCTCGCCAAGGCGATCGCCAGCTAAGCTCTAATGGCTTGCTCCGTCACTCCCAGGCTCGCCACCAATCCCAAGACAGCCTGCTTCTCTCAGATGGAAGCTCTATGGGCTCCCCTTATGGGGAGCCAGTACCACGTTCTCCCAGGGTCAAAAGCGGAGCAGCCAGCATGCCATCCAGCCCCAGAATGACCCGTAGGCTCTACTCACAGGGCAAAGCTGCAGGAGACTCCCGTCAGAGGAAGTACTCCACGGGCTCCCTCAACAGCCTGGGTATGCACAGCCGTTCTCTGCCGCGGCTTCACAATGCAGCGGATCCACCTGCTCTGTCACTGCCGTTACGCCACTCAGTAGGTTCCCACAGAGTGGTCTCTGCAGGAAACCGGCGCAGTCTCTCCTCTCTGGAGCAGCCTCCAGATGTGACAGTACCAGCCAGCATGCCCAGCACACCCAGGAGGGCTAGCCTGGCCTCTCTGAGCTCTATGGGAGTAGAGATTGATGGGACGGGGTTAGATCTGGGCATCGGAGAGAGGAGGTTGTCCTTTGGGAAGAGTGGTTTGAGTCCGGGACAACGGGTAGGGAGCATCACCTCTTTAAATGGCAAAGAGGAGCTCAAAGACTACCACCAGCATCAGAGAGATGAGCGACTCAGGGAGCAGAAAGTGCAGAGATTAGTGAGTTCTTTTTACCCAAATTTGTGCACTTTTATATCATTTTAACAATTTATTCATTCACCTGTGTGAAAATGTAATCAGTTCAATATTTTCTTAGAATACGTTTAACTAAATATGAATCAATTATCTACAGGAATGCCAGCGTCTAGAGACCATCTTAAACCTGTGCACTGAGTTGGGACAGGTAGCGAGAGAGCCAGCGGGATCAGCTGTTTCTGACCTGCAGAAGATCAATAAGGAGCTGGAGAAGCTGCAGGTGTCGGACGATGACTCAGTGTTCTCCGACTCTCCGAGCAGCACAGCTCAAGAGAGCTGCTTTGGAGCCAAAGCCAGAGACTTCCAACTCTCTGAGGAGCAGCAGGCCAGCCAGCGTCAGCAGAGCGGCTATAGAGAGCTTAGATCCCACTCACCTGCTATCAGTCTCAACAGCAGTGCACCCTCACCTTCTATGCATCACAGAGCCAAAGTAAGTGTCCAGTGAACTCATTCTCTTTTATAAGCACAAGTTTAGGAAAATTAAATAATATAATCAGTTTGTTAGAAAAGGATGGTATCAACTGAAGGATTCAGAAAGAATAAATCTACATCTTGTTGTGCAGTTTTCATTATTATTCTTGAAGTATCTTGTAGTTTGTAACATACATGATGGAGTTCAGTGGGACAGTTTTGTACTTCTAGTAGTCAGGAGGCTTGGAAGAGTCTGAGAGAAAAAATACTGGAATTTTCTGAGGAGAAATTTACATACTAAAAAAAAGACTTCTTTTGTTTTTTGGTTGTATAAAGTCATACAAATTGTGGGGTTTTCCCCACAATGATATAAAGTTAATGTCACATCGCCTACAGTGGATGACCATCCAAACTGTACTTTGCAGCCAGGATCATATCCAGAGTTTAATGAGATGGTGCATGAATCTTCTGAAAAACATGATATTGATTCGGCTGTAGTTATAGCTTTTGTCTACTTCTGCTACACTTACACACTAAGTGTAAGCAGATTTCACTGTTTACCAGTGGTAAACAATAATGAGGTTGTGAAGTGGGGCTGGGAACTTGAATTTTCCCATCGGGCCTCATGAGAAACTGAGACTCTTGTGGCTGCCGCACCAATAAGCTGGACTCAGTTCTGCTCAGTATTAATTTTATCTCTATGTAAGTTTATTGATGTGGCCTTCCACAACAATCCCAGTTTGGGAAAATTAATTTCCCACCTTGGCAGTAAGGTAATTTATTTTTCTCATAAATTTAGGACTTGAATGTCAGAAAGATGTTTCCTGCAAATTTACTGCTGTAATTTGGGAAATTTTGTTACGTTTTTTTCTTTGAATTTCCATTACTTTTAAGCGTGCTTCCTGGTGTTACGGCTTTTAGCTAACAAGTTAGCAAACAGTTATCTATCAAACATAGAGAGAGCTAAATTTAGGGTATTTTTCTGGTCTCTTGATTAATTTTTAAAAGTTTAAAAGTGCATCTTTTTTGGCATCTCATCTCCTAAATATGTGAATATGTTCATCTGCTACTTGTTAACTTTACTGCTTCGCTAACTTTGTTGCAAAGCCTATAGCTTACTGAAGGTTTATTAGAAATAGCTTCAGAACCTAAAGTAGCACTGTTAGTTGGCAAAAGGCCTTTTTTAACCAGTGAGAAGACTCCTTCATGCCCCTGGTACATTTGCACTTAAAAAGCTGTGAGTTTTTTCATCTTCTCAGTAACTGTAGCCACGCCATGAAAGGTGAGAGAGCTCTCCCTGCTTCGGATTTATTGTAGAACACACTATATTTACCTGGTATGAAATTTGATTACTTGATTTAAAAATTGTCACGTGGCGAAAAAAGAAAAATTGCACTACTTTCTACTAACAACCCCGCAGAATAAACTAACAAGGTCTTGCAGGTTGTTGATGTAATAATGAGTGATAAATTTGGACAAGGACCCTGAAGCTATTTATCTCTACCCCGGTTACTTCCTGGATGACTTTTGCAGTGACTGAGGAGAGCTGTGGTGAAGATTAATGGAACACACCACTTCTGTGGAATGCAGTTAATCTGACTCCTGATTGCTTGTTTATCTTTGTCTGTTTACATATCAGAGTGTATTTTTTTTCAATCGAAGTTTTCCAATCCCGAATTTCCTCCAAAATTCAGTTAAAACCTTGTTTTAAAGTTTTCTAGCGATACCAAATATTTGTATTTGAACTCTGTTGAAAGCGTACATAAAGAAATGAGGGGTGGGTCGAAGTTTTGAGCCATTACTCATTTCTTTATGTTTTGCTTCCACAGAGCCAGACTTGCTTGTAATATTTAAAGTTGCCTTGAGCTGTTTTGAATAGTTCTCCAGGGTTTCTGAACGTTGAACATTGAACACTGAGCTTTGAATGTCCTTCAAGAAGCCTGGAGAACTGTTCCTGAAGACTAATTGAAGAAATTACAAGCAAGCTTGCCTAAGAGAGTTCAGGCTGTGATGAAGGATAAAGGTGATCATATCAAATATTGACTTTTAAGCTCATTAGAATGATATAAACTCTGCTTTTGCCTTATATATATACTATATTTCTATATGCTGTATGTTTGGATACATTTCTGCACCTATTTCCCATTTTCCTAGCAAAGTATATAAAAATAAGTGAGTGGATCAAGACCTTTGCACAGTACTGCATGACAAAATTGTGTCAGAGCTTTGAAAAATGATGTGTGCAGTCTCCCAAACTTTAAGGAAGAATAATTATAACAACTGTTAGGCATTCTATCATAACTACTGCAAGTGTGTGCTGATAGTTTCAGTTTCAGTTTATGTGGGTTGTTCAGACAAAAACAGAGAAATCACAGTTACGCACAATCCTCTCACAGCTTTGATGTTATAGATGTGTTGCAAACTAATAACCAGATGAACACGTTAAAGGTACAAATATAAAAGAAACCAAATATATCAAATACTGGAATTTAGGCTCCCAGCCAGACCACTTCTTCTAGGCCAGTTTTTTTTCCACTCTCGAGCAGCAACAACCTAGAGTTGTGTCTGGTTTTAATGAAGAAGTCCTAGTTTTGTTTCAGTACTCAGTCATTCAAATTGTTGGGGGGGGGGGGCAGGAAATGACTTTATCCCACAGAGCATTAGCATGCGCGTGTGTGTGTGTGTGTGTGTGTGTGTGTGCGCGCACAGCTCTGTGCAGTTGTGTGATTGGAAGAATGCTAGTGTATATGTGTGGCAGAGACATGCGTTTTTCCAGATGTTTTGAACTTTCTGCTGAGGATAAATGGATGGAAGATGTTCCAAAAAAATGTAATTATAATTAACCCAGGTAATGTAGCAGATCCAGCTGTCATGTAAACACACGGTTATAAAATTAGGTTTCCAAGTTGATGCCATTATTTTCTGCTATTTGTCAATTGTGACAGAGGTTTACAGACTCCAAATACCCTCTCTGCCATCTCCTGCATTCCTCAGAGCTTTGTGTGCAGTGAAAAGAGAGCGCTCACGACCCATCTGGAAAACTATAAATCCTAGAGCTGTTGGACACATGAACGTGGGTCCAACATGGCTTCTTAAGGGAAGAATACCTGATACTACAGGATGTCTCAAATACACCTACACATGACTGTGAATGAGTGTTTGCGGGGTGGTGGTCGATGGTGCAGTATGTGGGAGTGCTTTAGCATGAGTGGTAGTGGAGTGCACTGATAGAGATTTCCATTACAGCCAGCGGAAAAGAATCCCTGCTGTCACTGATCCAGCTTGGATGAGTTAAAACAGCAGCTGCTGTCGTCTAATTCAATAAAACCTGATTCTGCACGGAGGTGAAGTATATTAGCATAATTTACACAGCAAAAAGAGAGCTGTTGTTTTTTGTGATATTGCATAAAGTCTCTTTTTCAATTTGATTTTGCAACTTGTAAACGCAGGGACCTTTGTTTGTGTATTTGTACTCACACAATGCGCAGCCTCCTGGAGAGCCGAGCATTTATCTGCGTTCCTGATGTCGTTACAGGCTTTGGAGAGCGTGCAGCTGAAACAGGAAGTAACGCACATAGAGGAAGAAAGAATCCAAGTTTTGAATAACATAGAAGAGCTGGAGCAGAAGATCAAAGACCTGGACAACCAGATGGAGGAGTCCCTTCGAGAGGTAGACGGCACAGTGCAGCAGAAACACGAATAGTTTGTTCTTTGTTTTAAAATATTTAGTTAATCCGCTTTTCTAGAGATGAAGGCACCTTTCATAAGAACACATGTGCACATATAATACTCCTTACTCTATTTAATTGCTGGAGTGTTGATGGAGCAGCATGACAATACGGGATATATCCATGGAGGTCGACTGCAGGGTAGTTTTAGTTGGAAGGACACATCTTTTAATTCTATACAAGCAGTTAAATGAATCTTAAATAAAAGTCTGTTAGGTATTCGTGAGACTCAGTGAGAATTAAAAACTGGTGACTTTATAACTGCTGGATGGTCAGGGTCACAGATAGAGATGGAAAATACCCTGCAGTGGGATTTAAAACTAGACGTTATTAAGAAAAGCTCATTGGAAAGTGTCAATGAAAGAGTAAGCATTGCTGATTAGAAATAATAAATTATTTATATATTAAATTATCCATAAAGTAAACAGCAATTGCAGGATGAAGTGTGACATAACGGATGATTTCATTGTGATGAGTTGACTCAGGCTCCACAGATTAAAAACTGATGAAGCGAACATCATGCTGAAGTCCCGTGAATGCCCTATTCAGTGCACTAGTCCAAAAATTAGTCCAAAGGGACATTGTCAGCCTTGTGTTGCTACTTCCTGCAGATGGAGGTGGAGTGTGCTCTGCTGGAAGGAGAACAGGAGTCGGAGATGGCCCAGCTGCAGAGGGATAAGGAGCTTCTGGAGGAGCTCAAGGGAAAAATTCACAATATTGAGAAAACGAACCACACTGAGAAGTCACAGGTAAAAATGACAAGAAACGCAGTGAATTATTTCCTAGGGTTAGGTTTGCTATGGCAGAAATCTGAGAAGAGCTTTTCTCGTTTTTCCACTAATCAGGATTTCATTAAACTGAGGTTAAAAAAAAACATATACACTGTATATTCATAGATTTCTGTTAAGGCAGTTTACCTAAAGCTTTTACTCTTTCACATGGTTTGAGTTTTTATGTTTCCTGGTTGCTCCTCAGGAGACTGAGGAGCAGTCAAAAAGTTTGGAGGACTTGGAGTTTCAGAAGCTGGAGAGAGAAATTAAGCAGGACGAGGAAAAAGAGAATCAGAGCCAAGAGCTGCTGCGAGAGATCGCAGACTGTCAGCGCCTTACTGTCACCCGCAAGGTACAACATGTGAAGTTATAGAAGTGTGCATGCTGCATGTGGTGCATGCATAACTCACCCGGCATCGTTACACTCTAACCTGTGTTTTTCTTCAGTAACTTTAATAACTGGGGGCCTTTTGGAGCACTGTGGCAGAATTAATCCTAACAAGATGTTAAACTTAAGTCAGATCTTTAGGGCATTTAATTTGCATTTAAAACAAAGGAATATGGACACAATCGAATAGCACGGCTTCCTTAAAAAAGAAATTTTATATTATTTTTCTAAAGGGACTCAGTTACAAATATTATATACAAATAATGAAAAGTCACTTCAAAAAGTGCATTTTCACACAATGGAAGGTAAAAAGCAAACACGTTTTTTTAGTGATGATTGTAAATTCTCTTTATTTATGTATTTTTGTTGAATTTACTCCACTGTGGTCTGTTGTCATTAATCTTACTGCAGGTTTTGCATGAAAATAAAGCTTCAAAATTATGAGATTTGCAGCACAAAGCATGAACTAATTGCAGGAAAACAGCAATGGTAAGCATGCAATGCTGAAGGCCAACTGAACACATTTTTTTCACTGTGTATCGAACCCAGAGAGGGCACAGGAACTGGGTAAAGATATTTGCTTGTAAAGAGGGTGTAGTATATCCCAGAAACTGAACTGCCTTTATGAGAATTTTCTCTGGCTCACTCTGCCTTACTTTCTCAATATATCACATCTCTGTATTGCTTTTTATTTTTACTGCGTTCTTCTCCCTCGCGCTTGTGAATGCTGACATATGTAATGTGTACTGATGCTGCGCTCCTTATTTCTCACAGGAAAGACTCATGACGCTCAAGAAACAGTCATCTCAGATTACTTTGCAGGCTCAGCAGGAAAGGGAGAATTTCCAGAGAGAGAAGAACAATTTGCTCGTCATGCTTCAGAAGGTTTGAAAATTCTCTGAGTGTTAAAATTGTAAACAGCCTTCCGTTTTATTTACTTAAAGACTGCCTCATGTCTGCAGGAGAGAGAGAAATTGGTGTCTTTGGAAGGAAAGTATGCAGAGCTGTCTGAGGGGCAGACCTTCACTAACAATCCTGTAGCCATCAAAGAGGTAGGAGTCAGTGGCACTGGCTTTAGGTTTTTAATATTAAAAATCCTATTTCTCCTTTTGATTCCTCTGATTTTTGTGCAGCACTTGCACTCTCTGAAGGAAAGACGAAGAAGCAGCAAGGAAAATTCATCCCACCCAAATGACAGTCTACCTCATAAAAGGAACCAGCAGCTGCTCACCACTTATGGCAGATCCCTCGGACGCACGCTTCCTCCAAAGGTCTTTAGGTTTTTTCAGAAAATCTGAGCAGACGGAAAAGGTTGGATCAAACTGGAAGTTAATGCGTGCGCCCTCAGTCTGCTATATAACTTTAAAGAGGCCTTAGCGTGTCTCCTTTTTAAAACATTTGCAGTGGTACTTTCAAAATGATTGTGCTCATGGAGACTCTGGCCTGCAGATGCTTTGCTTAGTTAATTGTTTATCCATTGAGAATGATCCACCTAAACAGGAATTCTCATTTTCAGTGTGGGTTGCAACATCCATCCAGCTCATGAAGTATAAATGAGAGAAGTTTGCATTTCTGTGAATGTTGATGAATGCAGTCCTAAACAGCGTGTGTGCTCTTGTTTCTCCTCTCAGCCTCACCTTCCTTTGTCCCAAAGCTCAAGCTGTGGCAGTGTCATCCCACAAGGCTTCTGCTTCTCCCCTCGGGAGGTGAACCTTCGCCGCTTGCCCAAGAGTGAGTCAGACTGTCCCGTCTCATCTATATCAAACCTCTTAGTAGTAGTTGTACTAGTAGACCGGCTCTGCTCCTGGGGCTGTATGACTGTCTCAGGTCAGGAAACGCTGTGGTCCTTTGAAAATCTGTGTCACTGCACAAAGCACGATACATTTAGTCTAAAACCGATGTTAAAAAAACACGTCTTAACAGAAACGCTACATTATACAAGAAAGAAAATTGGGATTTTTAGCTTTGCTTGTTTCAAATCAAGAAACAAATGCAAATATCTTTAATGAAACAACCAAAATTACAGCATTTTTGCAATGAACTTCAAATCTTGACGTCTTTCTTGACCGAGTCGGATATCATTCGCAGTCAGTTGCTGTCTTTCTTTTCTTTTTTTCTTCTTTTTTGCATCAAGACAGCGATAAAATAACCATGAGATGAGTCTGTCTGCTATCAGTTTGCCTTTGAATGGGGTCGAGTTGGCAATTATGGCACATCAAAAATTGTAAATATGTTACACCTACTACCTACATTCTGCCAGAACCTCATAGATTTGAAAAAGAAATTCATAAACTCATCTACAAATAGTGATTGGGATGCTGAAGGAAGACAGATTCAAGATTCAATAGTATGAATAAATAAATGGAGACAAAAAAATTGAAGTATTAAATAGATTTGTGTGCAAAAGAGCTATGAGCTTAATATGCTGGTTTGATATGTAAGATGACCTGATGTGCAAAAATTATTATTACTGTTAAAATGGGTCAGCTGTTCAAGAGTCTGATGGCAGTGGGGAAGAAGGAGTTGTTGAGTCGAGATGTTCTGGATTTCACACTTCTAAACCTTCGTCTCGAGGGCAAAAGTATGATCAGTACGTGTTGGGGGTGTGTGGGGTCTTTGAGGATGGAGGCAGCTCTCCTCTGGACTCTGCGATGGTAGATGCTCTGCAGAGAGGGCAGCGGAGTTCTGATGATCTTCTCCGCAGTTGTTATCACTCTCTGCAGGCGTTTGCGGTCCATAGCAGTAGTGCTGCCGTACCATGCAGTGATGCAGCTGGTCAGTGTGCTCTCCACAATGCAGCTGTAGAAGCTGCTGAGGATCTTGGCCGACATACCAAATTTCCTCAGCCTCCTCAGGAAATACAGCCGCTGCTGAGCCTTTTTGACCAGCTGTGTGGTGTTCAGTGTCCAGGTGAGGTCCTCAGAGATGTAGACACCCAGGTACCTAAAGCTGCTCACCCTCTCCACTTCAAGGCCCCGGATAGACAGCGGCTGGTGAGGCCTCCTCTTCTTCCTCGTGTCCACTATCATCTCCTTTGTCTTGTCAGTGTTGAGGGTGAGGTTGTTGTCCTCACACCATGACACCAGACCGGCCACCTCTCTCCTGTA
>VUQG01020169.1:0-14137 GCA_015106755.1 Etia nguti
GCATATTTTTAGCTTCACAGCCGAGTGTGACGCTTCCTGTTAGTCTCATCAGTAACACTGCTCTGCATCAGGGCGCCTTGCTTCAGCACAACCTACAGTAAATAAAATTTATGTTACGATCTTTAAACGCACGGCGGTTTGGATCAACAACAGACAGGAAATAACGTTTTATAAGCCGGGAATATAAATAGCACTTCACAGCTGCAGCAGTTTTACCACATTTGGAGCATTTTGTGTAACTCTGAGGTCGTAATGAACACCTCCTGTAGTTGCTACTGTTGTCCCACATCCTCCAACACCTGCAGCACACACACACACACATGCGTGTGTACATGTGTCCTTGTGGGGACCGGCGTAGGTTTTCGACCATGTGAGGACCTGCCGTTGGATCTTCGCCCTTTGGCTGTTTTAGGAGTCAGGTGTGGTTTTCAGGTTTGTCTGGAATCAGGTGTTTGTTCTGGATGAGCATGAAGCAGTTTAACAAGCGCTGCTGCTAAAGTAAACCTGCGAGCATCTGTGGTTTCCTTTGGGAGCATCAGCTGCAGTTCAACAGCTGAACGTAAAAGTTCAGTGTTTTGCCGTCAGACGCAGCGTCGTCGCTCAGATAAGAAGCTGGTTTGGTTTCGTCTCCATTATGTTTGTTTCACATCTGGTGAAACAAACATAATGGAAAATTTTCTTCATTTTTAATAATCTGCAGCTCAGCCACAAGAAACACGAACAAATCTGCTCTTCATTGTTAAAAACACGTGTGTTTTATGGAGCCAAAGGCTGATTTCACTGGGGGATTTATTCTTATTATTTACTGACAATATCATTTCTATCGAGACATGAAACCACGAGAAGCCACAGCACGTTTGCAGTGTTGAGCATCTGTGTTGGACGCTCAGTGATAACAACATTGTCATCGATCAGAGTCGCCCTCATCATTCAGTCCATGATCAAAATAATCCTTCTTTGTCTGATACCTCGATGCAGCTCCTCATTTCACCCTAATCTATAAGTAATCAATACTTGATCATTTCTCTGTTTCTGCAGACTAATTGAATAATAACTGTGTGTGTGTGTGTGTTTGTGTGTGTATGTGTGTCAGTGCGTGACTTCAGGGTCTCCATTCGGAGGACGGAGGCGTCTGATCGCTGCAGGCTGAAGGGGGACGGCGTCCTGCGAGCTGACATGGACGCTCTGCACCTACTGGACAAGGGAGGAGACATCGTGTACACCTGGCCGTACAGATACCTGCGGCGCTTTGGACGCGACAAGGTGTGACACACTTTTTCAGAATAAACCAGGATTCTCAGAATGCAGATTTCACAGCAGGATGTTTCTGAACTGAAGTAAAGAAATTACAGTTCAAATTCATTTAAAATATTTTTAGCTTATCTTGAAGAAGCAGCCGGTCTGAGCGTGTGCAGGGCCCGTGTGGTTTCACGGGATTGTGACCGGACTCATTTCTGGTTCTTTGCTGATTTCCTGACACATTCACAGCTTCTCGACTGCAGGAAACCGTCTGACACGTCCTGCTGTAAAATGTCATGACGCTGTGTTCACATGTCAGCCGGTGTGAGCGACTCTGGCTTTCTGCTTTCTTTAGTCCACTTTCTCCTTCGAGGCGGGTCGGCGCTGCGACTCCGGCGAAGGGAACTTTGAGTTCGACACCAAACAGGGGAACGTCCTGTTCCAGGCCGTGGAAGCCGCCATCAACCTGCAGAAGGTCACCCCTCCCCACAGACAGACCTCCGGGGGAGGGCAGGCGAGTCCAGACACCACCCAGAGCTTCAGCTTGCCCCCCCCACCGCACAACCTCCCACTGGCCCAGAGCAGGACGCTGCCTCAGTCCCGAAGCCAGATGCCCCCGGCCGCTCAGGTGAGCCCACACCTCAGTTCTTGAAGCGTTCAGAGCTTCAGTACGACTGAGCTTGCTTCAAACGTCCCGCCTTCTGTCTGCAGGCAGCGGACGACGTGTACAGCATGGTGAGCGAGCCGCCGAACCTCCAGATGATTCATCACATCGACAAAGAGAGCTGCAATGCCTCACAGCAACAACAGCAGCGCCCCCAGATGGTAAGAAATGGAACAGAGGCCAAAACAGTATTACAGTAAAATCAGAAAGGAGAGCGTTAGTAAGAAATCCGAATCACGAGTATTTTATGAATAAAGAATAAAGCAGCTGAAGTGAAGCTCTGATGGTTTTCTGAGCTGACGATCGGATAAACTCAAACGTCGTCACATCCTTTATTTAAGCAGCCGTAAATGAACCAAACAAACAAAAGCTGAAATAATTACGTTGCTCTGTGGCTCAACAACTCACAGGTAGGCTTACCTGTGCCTACACCAGCTTATTATGATAGAAAACATATCATGAGAGGCTGGTGTAAGCACAGGTAAGCATACCTGTCGGGAGCCTGCAGGGCCGTGAGTGACCCTTCACCAACACTGCGATGGGGCTGTACCCCTAATGCTCGCCAAAGCCTCCCTTAGGCTCCATCTTTCCTCCACGCCTTGTCCTTCCTTTGAAGGCGGAGCCAGAAACTTCCTTCCCCAGGCTCTTTTTAAGATTTTCAGTAGCCGCAGCCCACACGTCCTCCTCCCACGAGAAGGTCGGCTCCACCGCGGTGACAGCTCAGGCAGGTGTAGGCGTAGGGTTACCTGATGATCTCAGCGGGAGATCAGAGACAAGAGGGCGCGCATTCCACCGGTACTGCGCTGTGCTCCACCCCACACCTGACCAACTGGATCCGCCTCTGGGGCGATGGGGACCAGTTTACCTCCACTCATGCCGGAGCTGGTCCTGCCATTATCTGAGCCATCTGAGGCTGAGCCAGTGCTGCCTTGCAGCTGGGGAGGATGGATGTGCTCGAGGTGTGAGGAGCTGCAAAGATCATATTTATCAGTTAAACGTTGTAAAGAATCGAAACCAAAATATGTTTTTAGTCCCTGAGGAAATGATGAGGTCACAGTTGCTCCGAGGCAGTAAGAACAGGAACTGACTGCATTTATTAAATAATACAACAAACCGCTCTAATGATAAATATCCCAGGATATGACACGAAGAAATACGAGAGGCCTCTTATCAAACCGACGAGCGGGCGGAGGGCCGTCAGCGTTTCACACATGCCCATAATCTTTGTCACTTGTGTGTTTTCACAGCCATGGTTTGGATTATTTGGTTGGACTGATGTATTTTTATTGTCCTTGGCTCCACCCTCCATTCAGTTCTGGCGTTTAACACTTTCCCCATAAAGACAACCTCCGTTGTACCCCTCACGATGACTCTTGACACCTCAGTATATATTAGTAAAGTCGAGGTTCAGAGTATTAGAGTTCATATTATTCAAATAGTTTCCACAGTCAGATCAAAACCTTCTGATGCACAAGTCATCATTTTTATTCTATAAGCAGCTTGAAATATGTTCAGAGAAGAAGAACAAGGGTCACTGCCAGCAGCTGCTTCATCAGCTGGAAGGTGGAGGCACAGTCGTGTTTCTGCCAGGTGAATGATACCTGAGGCTGAGTGACACACCTGTGAGGAGTGTTCACATGACGCTTTGATGTTCAACTTCAGAATTCTGTCCTGATTTTCCATCAGAACTTTGAGTATATTCGATGTTTGCTCCAGCTTTTTATTTCATACCCTTAGCTTTAAGCACACGAACGACATCATTAAATCGCGATGCCCTTCAGTCACTGTTTGATTCAATGATGATGAAAGGTGAACAAGTGATACTGACCGACTTCCTGTCCTGTTCTCAGTGTCGTCTCGAGCCTCCGGTTGATAAAACTCTGACCGGAGTGAAGAGTTTGAACCTGGACTCTCGCCTCCCCGCCCCTCGAAAGAATCAGGTCAAGATGATCTCCAGCTGCCCCTTGCCCAACGCCAGCCCCGACTCCAGCCCTAATCTGAGTGCCGGCCCCGCCCCCGCCCCCGGCTCGGTCCCCAACCCCCGCCTAAGCCCCAAACCGAGCCCCAAGCCAGAGCAGACGTATTCGCAGATCACCATGTCCACCGAGCGAGGCACCAAGAGGGAGAAGAGGAGCACCAACGTGGCGGCGCCCTGCACCGAGAGTGAGCCGGACTACTCGCTGCCCTTCGACACCATCGCCAAGAACATCATGACCGACATCCTGAACTCTCACCATACAGATGGTGGCCAGGCGGGGGCCGACCCGCTGTACGACAGCATCGACGAGATGAAGATCAGAAACGTCTTCACGAGTGAGGGTGACGCCGTCAAGATGTTGGACCACATCTATGACGAGCCTGAAGGCTGCGCTGCCACCGCCGCCGCCGCCAAAGGACAGAAATCCACCCCCTCCACTTCGGTGTATGACGACCCCGAGGAGATGAGAGGAGACGCCTGGAGGATTATGGGTACAGCTGCTGACCCCAAAGGTCATGAGTACCCGTATAACCCCCGAGTCGATGACTACGCCGTGCCCAAACAAGCCCAGAGGGCGTTTCCTGTTACGCAAAGCACCAACAAGGAAGAAGAAGAAGAAGAAGAAGAAGAAGAAGAAAAAGAATATGAGGATGAGGAGAGTGAGGAGCCAGGATTAAGGGAGGAGCTTAGAGAGCAGCGCCAGGATTCGCCGTACAACAATGTGATGGTGAAAATGGCGTAGAGCAGAAACCGAGCACCGAAGTTAGTTTTAAAGAATTATTTATAAGTCGTAACTTTGAGTTTGTTTGATCATGTGACCGATGTCTCCTGAAGGCACTTTGTAAAGTTTAGCTCAGTCGAAGTGAGAGCTAACCGGCCCTGTCGGTGCGACACTGCCACCTGCTGGTTCGTATTCGCTTTCTTCAGTTTAATTGCTTTTACTTTGAATGTCGAGCACTGCTGTGATGGTGTTACTGGAAACATATCATATGTTCATATGTTGGAACACGTGGAGCTGTATTACTGTGAGGACAATAAACTCAAACTGTAGCATCCATGTCATGACTCGGACATTTCCTCCTTCGTGCTGACTTCATAAACTTTTATTTACATTTTGTAAAAAGCACACACGGGTTTCTTAAAAGGTTCTATACAAATCTGAATGTATTATTATTATTATTGTTATTGTGTGTTGGGTCGTCTCTTCTTCTTGTCGTACTCTGACGATATTAGGTTCATTCCACCCACACGGAACTCTGCAAACCCTGCTGAGGAGCTCATTCCCGTGTGCACGTGAGGGGAAAGTTAAAGTCTGAGCT
This sequence comes from Etia nguti, assembly GCA_015106755.1. Taxonomy (NCBI): domain Eukaryota; kingdom Metazoa; phylum Chordata; class Actinopteri; order Cichliformes; family Cichlidae; genus Etia; species Etia nguti. The sequence continues at coordinate 5,201 of VUQG01020169.1, forward strand.
AAAATGAATCTTTTCCAGCTAACATGGAAATATATTCCACCACGTGACTTTACAGTGATGTACCGAAAGATGGGAAAAACCAGCTAGAGTAAAGTGATCATTGATAAGTGCCTGTAGGCGAATCTTCCTGCTCACGCTGAAATGAACAAATCCAGCAGCATGAGCAGTTTTTACATTTGTCTGAAATAAGATGAGGATTCATTTTGTTCAGCAGCAGGACAAAGAAACAGCACACAGTGCCAAAGGTGCACAGTGAGGGCCTCAGAGCACAAACATTTCATATTTACAACAGTGACAGAAAAAGTAAAGACCAAAACCAGGAGAGTAAAATAAGACAGTCATACATTTACATAAAAAAATAATATTTATACTCTAAATCTAAGAAACAGCTGCAAGAATGTACAACACCGAAATATAGAATTTATTCAGTAGGGGGCAGCACAACACCTGTTTTATTATCCTTTATGTAGGATTCAGTGTGTGTGTGAATAGAATAGAATAGAATAGAATAGAATAGAATAGAATAGAATAGGCCTTTATTGTCACTGTACATGTACAGTACATGTATAGGTGCTCCACGCCAACTGTGCCAGAGAAAATAACAAATAGGAGAAAGAAAATAGTGCTTAGAAGGACTAAGTGATGAGCGTTACTCAGAGCATGGCTCAGATTGGTGGGCGGGGTCCGAGGGGTCACCTGTGACGGTTTACCTGAGACAGGAGGATCTGGTGATGGCCTCCATGGGTGGCAGAGGGCAGCCAGTGATGTTTTGGTCAGTGTTAATGACCCTCTGTGCAGTTGATTGTTTATAAAATCAAAGTTATCAGATAAAATTGTCATGGTCTGTGTGCAGGGAGGCAGGAAAGGACCCAAAATGCAGACTCAAACACTGAGGCAAAACTGAAACTCAAAACGGCAGCTTTATTGCTGGACATGAGAAGAACTTAACTAAACTTGAGGCTACAAAAATAAGCTAGGGAGGCAGGACACACAGACATGTATGAGGGAGATCGCAACACTGACAAAGAGAAACACAAGGCTTAAATACACTGAAAGATAACGAGGGGAATGAGACACAGGAGGAGAACACAGCTGGGAGTAATCAGGCAGGACCAGACAAGGGAAGCAAAACTAGAAACATTAACATAGGACACAGACTGTCAAAGTAAAGCAGGAAATATAATACAGGCGTGGACTTGACAAAGGGATACAAAGCAAACATGGAACACAGTGAGAAACCAAAAGACTAAGAACTCTAAATAACACAAAAGCAAAGACTATTAATAAAAAAACAACACAAAACACTGGGTCACTGACCCAGGACCGTGACAAAAATATTCAAATTATTACATTTAAAAAATCAAAATAATTTTTAGATAAAAATTTAGATGAAATGAACAGTCCCATAATATGGATTATAAGATAAAAATAATTTTAAAAGGTGTCTAAGTTATTAATCAAACACTGTCATATTTATAGAATGATCAGATTCAACATTTTACACATTGATTTACAACATAGATTTAAAGATTTAATCCCAGAGTCACCAAATAAAATCAGTCTGTCCACATTAACATCTGAACAACTGACAGGAGCTTGTGTTGGTGACATCATCTGTGAGAAAGCTCGCAGCATCCTGCTTTTAATCTGTGGATTCGTCTCACAATCATAGTGAGACGAGACGTTAGAGAAGTGACTCCGGCTTCAGGCAGTTCATGAAACCTCCAAACTTCTCCCTCATCATAAAAGATTCACTGTGTAGGGACCTGCTTTGTGACCTCGAGTCCCCCCAGAGTGAGTGTTTGAACAGATTTATATCCCCACAATGTCAGTAATACAGAACCACACACACACACAGTCACACACACAGAACCACACACACACACACACACACACAGTCACACCTGCGCACACACAGACACACACACAAACACACACACACACGTTTTAATAGCTTAGTGAGGACATCTAATTGACATAATGCTTTCCCTAGCCACTTACCCTCATCATCAAAAATGAATGCCTAACCATAACCATAACCTAACTGTAACTCTGACACTAAAACCACATTTTGAGTCTCAAAAATGTCTTTAAACATATGGAGATGGGCACTTTGTCCCCATAAGGGCTGTTGGTCCCCACAAGTATAGTAAACTTCCAAATTTTGGTCCCCACAAAGATGTTAATACCCGTACACACACACACACACACACACACACACACATACATACTCACAGACCCCCTCGGGGACCGAGCAGGCTATAGAGGAGTCCCAGCATGCATCTCTGTGTTCGCCTTGCAACTCAGCTGGAGAGTTTGTCTTTGTGTGTGTGTGTGTGTGTGTGTGTGTGTGTGTGTGTGTGTGTGTGTGTGTGTGTGTCTGTGTGTGTGCTCAGTGGCCTGGAAGCTGAAGGGAAGCCTCCTCACGAACACCAGAGAGCAAAATGAAACATGGAGGTCGCTCGTGTCCGACTTCATGTTTGCAGCTGAGATCAGACTCCAAGGACCTGCCAGTGACATCACACAAAGAGGCGGAGCTGAAACAAAGAGGTCTCTACACACAGAGGGGACCATGTTGTTATTTGGGGACCGTCCCTGCTCAGATGGGTGTCCGTGCGGGGGCCGTCCATGTGTTTCACTGTGAAATCGTAGTTTTAGTGCCTGAGCGTCAGAGTTCATTCGGGGGAGGGGTTCATATCACCCTTCCTCTGCTGACAGAGGAAAGGTGATTTGAACCCCTGCTGAGTAGGTACTAAACGGCACATGGCGGTAGGTTCCACCTCCTGATGGAAACCTTAAAACCGAGTGGCGTGGAAAAGGGGCCGCTCATGGATCCTCACTCCGATGCTCAGAGCTGTGACCCTTGGAGCGGGAGTAAAACTGAATGGCTGCTGATTCTGAGGTGGTCAGGTAGGAGTTACCTGAGTGAGCTACCTTTAACTTCCCCTGCAGTTACCGCCCAACAATACAATCGCCGGTTCTTTGATTGGACAATCTGTCAAATTCATTTTGGCTGCTGGAGCAAGTGGACTGAGATCATGTGGAGAACACACCTGATGACATCACTGTGTGTTAATTACAGTTTTATGCAGTGGGTAGGTGGGGGAGTGGGGTGGGGAGGGGGTAATGAGGGGTTCAAAATGCATGTTTCTGTGGCAACCACATCAAGGATCTGGAGCTGCATCTGTGTTGCCGTGGTAACTGTCACGGGAGCGATGCAAAGCCGATTTAAAAAGAGAAAGAACCAGAGAAGAAGAGCAGAGTGCTGGGTTCTTCTTCTGCTGCTGCTCTGTGAGCGCTAACACAGCACTCAGCGTGTGTTCAACACACTCACTTCACTGCACGTTCCCAGTTTAGGAAGACGTTCTAGAAACTGAACGACTCTGAGGCTCAAAATGATGGACTGCAGTTCCTCTAATGTCCACATGAGGGCAGCCTCCAGCCAGCCGAACTCCTGCTGGACTTTAACTACTCTCCTAACATCCTGCTGGAGTCATCACTTCGAAAGGAGCACCATACTAAATCTTCAGCTGTCCAATCAGCACGCAGTAAAATCATCTGAAGGTTGTCAGAGTTGTTTTTATTTATTATTTTGGAAGCAGGTGGAAATCATGAGGCTGAGTGCACAGCGCCCCCTGTTGTTGCACTGACTGTGTCCATCCTTTATATCCAGTCTGTGTAAATATGAAGCCTCCTCCTCACACATGATTATTGATTATGTTGATGACAGCCGTAATTTTGTATCCTCCATCATCACATCATGTCCTCCTCAGGCTCAGCATGGAGCAGCTCCATCTGTTGATGAAGGTCATGTGATACAGATCCTCCCAGGAGCCAATAAACAGGTGACACGTCACACTGGTGGTTAGATTTAGTGTCAGTGTCATGCTGAACATTTTCAATAAATGACTGAAAAACGGACAGACAGACGTAAACGCGACGGGATTTCCGACGCTCGTGCCCGCGCTCCTGTGGCTGTCGGTCCCTTTCCTCCGCCTGTGAACGCGCGGAAAGCTGGGAGCGAGCGTCAGTGATCCAAGGACAGAGCGGAGGGGCTCGCGAGCATCAGGTCACCTGGAATTCCGCTAGCGTCGCGAGCCCGAACCGAAGCGGAGGAGACCCGGAATCGGAGCAACAGCACCGAGCCCGGGAGACCCGGGCTGTCCGTGAGGGTCCGACCCGGACCTCAGCGATCTCGGTGTCACGGGGCTCCAACGGCTCTCTGTCATAAACAGCAGCAGCCTCAGACCTACGGACTCACCGAACCGGGCCCACGGTACCGGAAACACGGGAGGAGAAAACAGAAATCAACAGGAGGCCGAGTAACAGATCCAGAACCAGAACCCGCAGAACCGGATCAGTGAGTGTTTATTGTGATATAAATGTAAATGTGCTGTATGAATGACCGCGGTCAGAACCACGTGACTGTTTTCACACTTTGTTGATTCGTTTGGGGTTTTACAAAATAAAATAAAATAAAATAAGATCAGAGAGAGTAACTGGAGAGTAACTGAGTATTGTTACTTGAGTACTTGTTGGTGCGGCTCTGAGCAAAACAAAGTCTCCTTCAGCCTGACACAAGCTGGACGTGGACTCAGAGCTGGACTCAGAGCTGAACTCAGACTGGACTCAGAGCTGATCTCAGACTGGGCTCAGACTGGACTCAGAGCTGAACTCAGACTGGAGTCAGAGCTGGACTCAGACTGATCTTAGACTGGACTCAGAGCTGGACTCAGAGCTGATCTCAGACTGGACTCAGAGCTGGACTCAGAGCTGAACTCAGACTGGAGTCAGAGCTGGACTCAGAGCTGATCTTAGACTGGACTCAGAGCTGGACTCAGAGCTGATCTCAGACTGGACTCAGACTGGTCTCCAGGTAGATTTTGGGGAGTGTTTCTTGTGTGTCTTGTGTGTCTTTGTGTTTCACTTCCTGTTGTCAGATTTTTCCCCCTGAGATTTGTTCTTCAGTTTTGCGTCTCTCTGACACTTTTGTGTCTTCTTGTCTCATTTTGTGTTTTTGTGGTCGTTTGTTGTGTGCACTTTGTCTCCCTGCAGCTGTTGTGGGTCTGGATGTCTTTATCTTGTGTCTCTTGAGGTCTTCTTTTTTTAAATTTTCTGTCTTGTTTGGAGGTTTTGCAGCTTTGCAGTCATCGTCATTTTGTATTTGCCTGTCAGTCGTTGTGGTTTGTGGTCTATCTGTCTCCAGGTTTAGTCGTAACCGCGTGTCTCATTTTCTTCGTGGAGCCATTTTGTGTCTCTGCAGGTGATTTTGGCACTTCTCTTTGTTTCAGCTTCATTTCTCTGTGTTTGTGTGAGTCTGTTGTGTTTTTCTTGTGTGTCTCTGGTCGAGTCTTGCTCTAATTTTTCTCGTTTTTACAGCCCTCTCCCGTCTGCTCCTCCTGTCACTATTCCCGAGTGTCTCCACAGAAATGTGACTGAACACGAACACTTCACGCAGACTCCCGGCTCTGAAACACAAATGATAAACTTCCACCTGCATCGCTTTTTTAATCTTCCCCACAGAGCGTTTTAAAACTGTCTGAAGCTCAAAGTGTCCACACCTCCTGTCTCAGCTGACCTCCGCCACACGTTCCTACTTTTCTTCACTTTAACTTCCTTATCGAAGGATTCAGACTCTTTGATCCGTCCATGCGCGCCCCAGACGGTGATTTTTGTCTTTTTTTTGTCCTCTAGTTTAAAACTTCCTGATGATGAAACATAAATTCATATGAAAAGATGAAAATCAAGTTATCTGGTTAAACTGTAACGTAAAAACTTCAAATCACAAAAAAACACGAGATAAAACATTTGAAATGTAAAAAAAAAGTCTCCATGGTGTGGGAAAAAATTGTTTAAATTAATTTAAAAAATCAGTTTATGATTACCAAGAACAATAAAGACATAACTGATGAAAAGCCTTAAAATAAAATCCAGATTATGAGATGAAGTCGGGGTTATGACATAATTTAAAGGTAGAAAACGAGAGTCTGGACGTCAGCGACCCCTCAGGCGTATCTGAGGACCCCACGTTGGGACTAAATGGTCCGTTTATTAATGCACTTCCTGTCCCCTCCCCTCAGTGGAGCTGCGCGGTGTGCTGCTGCTGGCCGTGCTGCAGTGCTGCTCGGTGGCGCTGTGCGGCTGTGAGCCGCGGCTGGTGAACGTGGGTGCCGTCCTGAGTCAGAAGCGCTACGAGCAGGTGTTCAAGGAGGCGGTGAGTCAGGCCAACGCTCTGTACGGGAAGGACAAGTTCAAGATGAACGCCATCTCCGTCACGCACAAGGCCAACGCCATCCAGATGGCCCTCTCCGTCTGCGAGGACCTCATCTCCAACCAGGTGAGCACCTGCTGTCACATGACTCCTCAACAACAGCAGCAACTTCTTACCTCACCCCAACCGCTCTCTCAGATGCCCGTTCTGCTGGAGGTTTCTTCCTGTTAAAAGAGAGTTTTTCCTTCCCACTGTCACCAAAGCGCTTGCTGATGGGGGTCATCTGATTGTTGGGGTTTCCTTTGTTATTGTAGGTCTTTACCTAAAGCACATACAGCTGGTCACATTATCGCTCAGGTCGTAAACAGGCCTAAACTGCTGCAACTTTTACGGTGAAATGAAACTCTTCCTGTTTACCTTTCACATTAAAAGCCCCAACGGAACTGGGAGCTTTCAATGTGAAAATCTGTCTCCTCTGTTAACCTAGTTCCCGTTTCAATAAATAAAAGCAATCGTATCATTAATATTTTGGTTGGGGGTCATGACCCTGTCCTGCAACAACAGCAGCAACTTCACAGAAGTCATCTCTGAACGGAGTGAAATGTTGATTTTGGTCTAAATGAAATGAAAATGAATGTAATTAATTGTAAGATAAAATAATCATTAAATATGAAACTTTTATTAGTTTTACAGCTTATTTAGATCATTTAATTATCGTGTTACTAGCTCATATTATTACATTGTTCTCATTTATAAAAAGAGAGTCCAACAGACAACACGAGCGCTGACACATCTGAATAATTTAATTACAGGAACATTAGAAATGGAGAATAAAAAACCAGAGCGCTCACAGCTGGATTAGAACAGGATAAAAAAACACACTTAATGGCTGCAGAGGTGAGCCACGTCCAGCTGCTGCAGATGTGCTGGAAACCCAGGACGCTGTATGCTGGCCAAATTTTGATTGGTTGATAAGCGAGCTGAATAGGTAAGGGAGCGGAGTTCACCTGGACTGAGAGAAGCAAGAAAAACACATCAGACCAATGACAGAACAAGCAGAGCCGCTCACATTGCCCCCATCTGGCAACAGACGCTCTCTGCGGGTTCACTGGGTCCACCTGGACAGGTGGCCACACAGAAAGAACCCAGCCTGGATTAAAACCCAGCACCTTCTTCCTGTGAGGTCACGGAGCGAACCACAGCGCCCCATATCAAAGTGTGTGTAAATAATACATGTTGCTAGGCAACAGTTTCAGATGAATTTCTATGGGTTCAAAATGGCGTCCTGGGTGGTTCTGGGTAAAATCGCTCCACGAGGAATACGTCATGAAATTTGAGGTGATGGAGTTAAAATCCAAAAAGATCAAAACAACCCGCTCGGTGTTATGATCATTTATCAATAAAGTTATCACATTTATAGCCGTTTTTTTCATCTAGTTTGCTGCGTTTTCAATTTCAGGATGATTTCAGTCGTGTTTGTTTAAACGTCTGTTTTTCAGGCCATCTTCATATTTCAGCAGTGGCAGATTTATTTATCTCACGCTGATACTTTCAGTATGTGCAGCGAAATGTGGGGGTGGATGTGCTCGTGTTTCATAATTATAATCAGAGTGAGAGTAAAACTGAGAGCAACAGCAGAATAATAATCACTGCACTCATCATGTTAAGCTGACTGGGTTCATAAAACATCATTTTTAATATTTGTGAAAATAATCTCATCTGTTAGCACAAGGAGAACATCTGTACATGAACAGAGAGCAGAGAAAACAAAGATATTTATAGGAAAACTCTCTTTTCAGTTAATTCATCTCCATCGTCTCCATTAGGTGATGTATCACAGAAAGGTGTTTCTGCATGCTCTGTCTCATGTGAATGGTGAAATGATTCAACATGGCAATTGTAATGTGAACTTTTCCCTATTTTAGGGAAGAAAATCTTTGCTTTGTGTACATGGACATAAATCAGCTGAGATGAGAGCAGTCTGACTATTTCCCAAATTACTGTAAAACCGTGTCGTATTTTCTCATTTTTACACAAACACGATTCAGTCTTCTGTCCTGTTTGTGGATCAGACCTAAAGACTGAGTCAGTTAGTCTGATTTAGTGACTTTTTGAAGGAGACCTAACCTCATTAAATGTACACTTCTATGCAGATGACTCACAGATTTATGTAAACCATCTGAAGGCCTCACTGCACCGACTGCAGAAGATTAAAACTTGGATAGCTTTAAGCTGTATGGCATGAGTGGACAAGACATCGATTCACTGATCCACACTACCAGGATATACAGCAATGACATCGGGATGTCATTCGGACTGGAGAAGTGTAGTCGGATGATAACAAAGAGAGGGAAGGTAGTCAGAACTGAGGGGGTCGAACTACCAGAAGGCAACATTGCAGACATAGAGGACAGCTACAAGTACCTGGGGATCCCACAGGCAAATGGGAACCATGAAGAGGCCGCTAGGAAAGCTGCAACCACCAAGTACCTGCAGAGGGTCAGGCAAGTCCTGAGGAGTCAGCTGAATGGGAAGAACAAGATCCGGCCAATGAACACCTACACCATGCCCGTGATCAGGTACCCTGCTGGGATAATAAGCTGGCCAAAGGAGAAGATAGTCCAGAAGTCCTACGAGTGGCTGGACAAAGCTGGACTGAAAGACAGCACAGAGACACTAATCATGGCAGCACAAGAACAAGCTCTGAGCACAAGATCCATAGAGGC
>VUQG01020170.1:0-13576 GCA_015106755.1 Etia nguti
TTGCAATTCAGGTTAGATTTTTTTTTTGTGCGCAACGCAGATTTTCTGTGCGCAGAGACCGTGCCAGCAGTGCGCACGCGCGCAGTTTAGAGGGAACATTGACGGTAACATGGATGGTACCTTGTGTGTCTTCTTCGGCTTGCTTTCTGTCATTATGTTTAAATGTTTTAATGGAGATACTGTGGTGGAAACTACCACATATGAGACCTTGATAACTTTGGAAGGGATGATATGTCTATTTGTGTATATCTGTCAGATTATGTCTTGCACAACAGTGCAAGTACTTTTCACCACCTTTATGATGAGGATGAAAATTCTTCCTGTAGTTCTTGCTTCAGATGTGTGTCTGGGATGACATTTTGCCATGATCACACAAACACTCATAAACAAAGAGACTCACAAATTACAGCTATTCTGCTACAGCTGGTCATAGGGAGTACTGAGTACTCATGGCATGGAACGTCAACATGCTGACGGGCATTGTGGCTCGCATTTTGGTTGAATATATTTCCAGAAAACAGCAGGTGAAGTTGGGTGACTTCCTGAAGGAGATTTGGATATCTTGTCAAAGCAAATGCAAGTTTAAAAACTGTTTGCTTTTATCGTCTCTGAGGGAGTCCTTGCACGGGAATTTTGACCAAACTATAAACGTAAAGCAATATCAATGAAAGTAGAAGTCTTTGTTGATAGCAAACACAGAAAAACAAATGTAAAATCAGAAAAGTGGTGTGTGTTTGTGGAAAGCATCCCTCTCTGTGGTTTCAATGAGAAAGAAGGGACATTGTAATTGTAAATGGTGGTGGCCTGAACTGAAAGATGAATGAGACACAAGTAATTTAATAAAAACAGGATTTTAGATGATTGAAACTAGGGACGGGTATTAATAATAATTTAGCAATTTTGATTCTGTTGTTGAACTAGAGTAGGTCTAAGAAAACACTGATAGTACTGGTTGCATGATAGCAGCTTTTAGAGGCACTGACCCAGGTCTCGTAACAAGTTATCCAATTTCAATGTCTTTCCAATACAAAAGCAAAGAACTCTTCCATTTCTTAAAACCAAACAGCATGTTCAATGTTGTCACACTAGCTAGCCCATGCCTATTTGAGGCCATGGGCTAGCATCACATAGGCACTGATTTCAACTGAACTCTTAAAGTAAAGAACGTCTGTAGTCGTCAAATTATGTGTCACTCACTTTCAAAGATAAACAAAACAATATGACACACTTACCTGAGAATCTTCTTGTGTTAATGTCCTTTACTGATTTTCAACCAGTAGATGATATATACATGGCTTTCTATACAGTACACATGGCTTCAATATCACTTTCTTTGACTAAATTTCTAAAGTAGCAGCTGCAAAACTACATTACATAAACATACTATACGAGTGAAATAAAATAAAGGGTGACGTCTGTTGGGGTTCTAGTAAACAATCCAAAAAAGTGCTTAATTGGAACATCCTGCAGTAGACAGGACTGTAAAGGTTCAGGGGTGACAGGATGGCTTAACACCCATGTCAAGTGACTTCAGTAGAAGTTCCTGATAGTGTCAATACTGGCTGTATCAAGGCAGTATCCGGTAGCTGTGAAATCAGTAACAGTGTTGGGAGAATTGCTGTAGTTCACACACAGCATGGAAACGAGGGCTGAAGAGCAACAGTAATTAGTTGCATTACAATTGTAGGTAAATGCCATTTAGGAGGGCATGAAAGAGAAAATAAAAGGCTTCTCTAACATATTTTTAGCTTTTTTAGCGCTACAACATAAGACTGGAATCCAAATCTTTAAAGTCAACAGCATAGCCAGAAAAAATCTGAGGAGGATTGCACTATGATGTAGTATAGTAGTAAAATATATTATTTTTGTATAACATCTTGAAAAACAAATTGAAGTACACTAAATTTTGTTATTCAAAGGATACATGAAAATCCCAGGATTAGAGTGGGCTAAAATGCCAAAATGTCAAGTCAATTTATTTATACTCACATTTAAAAACAACACAGGTTGACCAAAGTGCTGTACAAAGTGAAAAGTTTGGGCACAACAATCGCAAAGGCACGGTCTCCTCTGTGTTTTAGTCTGTTTCCAGGAACGACCAGAAGCAACTGATCAGCTGCCTTAGAGTTCTGTTTGGAGTGTGTTCAGTTAAAAGTTTAGGGAGGTACGAGGGAGCTAATCCAGTTAGAGACTTAAAAACAAGCAATAACATCTTTAAATCAATTCTACAATGTAGTGGAAGCCAGTGTAAAATGAGCCAAGACTGGGAAATATGGTCACGTATACGTGCTCCTGTGAATCATCGGAATAACAGTGAAATGAGATTCCATATCTTCTGAAAATAGAACCTAATGGGAGCATGTAAAGAGAAAAGAGTACTGCGCCAAGAATAGATCCTTGAGGAACCCCACATGTAACGGGGCTGGATGTGTATGAAGAGCCACTAAATCTGAAAGAAAAACTGCTGTCGGTTATATATGATCTAAACTATTCAAGGGCAGTTCCTTTAATACCCACACAGCTGTCCAGTCTAAACACTAGAATACCACAATGCCGAGCGAGCTCAGGTCTAAAAGCACTAAAATGGTAGAGTCACCTGGGTCAGCAATTAATAAAAGATCATTACCAACTTTTAAAAGCACAGTTTCAGTGCTATGTAACATTTGGAAACCAGGCTGAAATGTTTCAGAGATTCCATTCAAGACAATTTTCTCCAAGACTTTGGACAGAAAAGGGAGTTTAGAGATTGGTCTAAACTTTGAAAGAACTGTTGCTTCAACATTTGTTTTTTTAGGAAGTAAACAAAGTCTTTTTTGCATTTTCTTTCAGCTTTTCTACAAGTCCTTCTGAGAGCCTGAGTGACATCCAGGGATCCGTTTTAGGTTTAACACAGTTGGTTTTAAAAGGAGCAACAGTATCAAGAGCATTTGAAGAAGTGGCATTGAACAAAGAGAGCAGATGATGAGCACTCAGCTTAAGGGAGCGATTGTCCAAGGGAGGGGCCAGAGTATTCTGATAAACAGCTGAAAAATGTCCAGCAGTGATGATGCAGAGGTCGCGCACACGTAAAAGAGGTTTAACTGGTGGACATGGTGCAGAAATTTGAATTATAACAGTGATCAGAAACGTTTAAACTGCAAATTTGAATATCACATAATTACAGACCACGAGATAAGATTTAAAATATAAATATCAGCAGTGAGCTGTTGGCATGTTTAAAAATGGTGAATTTGCAGTACTGTGGTTAAGTTTAATGATTCCCTATGATTCTTTATGGTGGACAGTCAACGACAGGTTACATCAAGGACATCAATTATTCTTATTTATATTGTGAATTTATTTAATTTGATGATTTTTATATTCGATTAATTCGTTTAATTCTACCTTTTATACTAGCAGTATAAATCAGCCTTATAGTGTTTGTAACATCTGCTTATATCTTGCTGAATTCAGCTGGAGCCCTAAATCCACAAGAAGCAGTGAGCAGCACATGTCAGCTGATCACAGCCTGCAGCTCACAAAACAAATGATTATGTGACTTGCAATTCTTTTCCACATGGTGCACTGCTACACCTGATCTTAGGGTTTCCGCACATGCCAAATCCTATTTTAACACATCCTGGCTACTGTTGATGGTTTTTAAATACACAGCATACAGAGCTGAGCTCATATTGGCTGTTAGAACAAAATTATATGTAGCCTGAAAGACAGCACTATATTTGCTTTTAAAGATTGTTACTTTGAGCACATGATAACTATTCTAGGAAATACAGATGAGATTATTGGTACTCTTACAAAATGAGGAGAACATTACATTTAGAAAGCTACACTAGGTATCAGTGTTTTTCATCAACATGAGTTTATAATAATCATATCTGAAATAATGTTAACATTTTTAGTGTATTTAACAAGCATCTCACAAAGTGCTGAAGATATAGTGCTGAAGGTAGGTGGAGCAGCAGTTATTATATATTCATTGTTACATGAATAGTTTTTTGCTGCTCTTCTTCCATTTGTCTCTTTCCCCTCACTCTCTGACCAGTCACAAGTTTCAGTTCAGTTTGAATTAATGGTTTTGTTCATTTAATTGCATTAACCCAGTGTTAGCCAGCACTAACGCTTCTATTAGGAGAGAGACGAGGCAGGTCCAGAAGTGTCCATTTGGCGAGGTTACTTTGTTATGTCAGTTGTAACTCCTTCACAGAGTTTACTTGTCAAAGCCAAAAAGCAGCTGATGTGTTTTCAGTGACAGAACAGCCCAAAGATTTATTTCCATAAACAAGTAATGGAGAAGACAAAAATGTCAGAGTGATTAAATTATGTACAGCAGCATGTCTCAATAACCCTGTACCACTGTGATTCTCACTCTCGGGATTCTTTTTATTTTCACCATAGACTTTCAGTGGAGGTCTGTTCATGTGAATTGCCAGCACACAAAAATGGGCAAGTGTAATTACACACTAAAGTCAAGTCAGCCATGTAAACAGACTTCTGGCCATTGTGATCCAATCCCCATCCATCCCTAAAGTGCTCTCTGTGCAATAATTGCCAGCTGGACAGGTGTCGCCGTGATCCAGCTGTCCTCATCCTGGCCAAACAACACAAACAGATATTTTATCCTGTAATTTACAGCTGTCTCTATTCCTAGTGTCTGTGCTTTCTAAACCCAGCAACATATTATTACAGACAGTCCACCAATGCTACCCCCACCCAAATTCATTCTAAAGCCTCTTCTCTGTCTGAAAATGTCCTTCAGCTGTTTCCCATCATATTTATTCACATTCCACTGAATTTTCAACCAAGCGAGTACTTAAAAAGTCTGAGTTTCAGGACTAGAGGTGTTAAAGTAGCGTAGGCAGATTGCCCTGTTGCATTCTCCTGATGCCTTAGGCTTTCACACCTTAATAACAAAGCTCTAAGCTGCCTTGAAGGCAGGGGGAACTAGAAACATCCTGTCTCCGGACGGACACTCACGCTCATTGTTTGATGATAAAAATTTATGTCATTGGGATTCAAGTGGACCCAAGTGGTATCAAGACCTTAGTTAATGTTGCATTGTGAGTGTGGTTTAATGGTTATTATTAAGGATCTAACAAGTTATTCCATCTAAGAACAGAAATGCAAAAACAACAGTTGGGTGAGTGGTGGATTTATGGAGTTACATGTTTGCAAAATGAATTTCCTCAAATAAACAACAAAAACTTTGGCATCTCAGAATCATTTGTTTTATTACGATAACAAATAAAGTTCTCCAGTTTGTGTTTAATCTGCAGGTTTTCCAAACTGTAATAATATATATATATATATATATATATTTTTTTTTAATTCCTTTTTTTTTTCTTTTCAAATGCTTAATGTGAGGAGTTATCTGGAAATAATTTTAAGCAGCTCTGGTGACACCAGATGTTTTTTTGTCTGTTGGACATTTTCAAACTATAATGATGATAATTTGATAATACCTCAGTTGTTTCTTTCATTTGTGATGCCAGTAACCAGGTGAGGATGCTAAATTGTGATATTTATTTGGTAAAGGCTATGTTACTTAGTTTCCAGTAAAAATGATTAAAAAAAAAAATACAAATAATATTTATTTCTAAATAAAAAAACATGATAAAAGTATACTGTATGTGTGCTACATGCCAAACAAGCAAAAGTATAACAAATGGCAGAAATCCAAACTGTGAATGTAGCTCCAAAGACGATTATCATATATCCTTAAGTGAAGCACTTTCTTTTTTTCCAGCAATACCTTTCTTCTCATGAAATCACTTTCAAACTGCACACGCTCTTATAAAAGGTGGTATTCCAGAGCCCTTTAATTTTCTTATAGATGTTGGCTAAACCTCCTGGTTTGTGCCATCTGTCTGTCTCTTAATGCAGAGAACGATATTTGTCTCTTTTAAAAAAACAAAAAACAAAACACAGTACACTTTGGCATATGGAAATCCTTTGGGCTTAGCTGTTGGTTTAGTTGGCCTCTGACAACACGAGGTCATAAACAGGCTGCGACAAGCCAGCTATTTTTACAGCCCTGCTGTGGTGTGTGTTTGTCAGTGTCACTGTGGGTGGTTAAAGTGACCACTTATCATCTGGAGCTGCAGAAAAAGAGGCTTAGGTGGAGCAGCCAAGAATTTTTTGTTGTTATAGGAAGGCTGGTCTTATGGGTTTAGATCCAAGATGGTAATGTATTTTATCAGTGTCTTTTTGTCTTTTTGTCCATCAGGTCTATTTTCATGCAACCTGGTAGGGATCTGGAGAAGTCATCAAATTCTTGTATGGGTCTAGATCAATTTCATGAAAACTAGTGATTGTCTTTAGTCTTTAAATCTTGATAAAACTGTTTCCAGCTGTTACACATATTCGGAATGAATTAGGACAAATGAACAGTTTTTTCTTGATTTGTTCAAATGACTAAAGTATCACAAACAAAACAAGGAAACTGACATTGCCTTTCAATTTTACATACACAGAACACATAACAAAATGAGTCATGCATCTAGCCTTTCAGTCCTTTCTAGCTCATCGATCATTAATGGCCTAGGACCTACAACAGCACGCCATCCGCAGTCATAGCCCTTTCTTATTTTCTAAAGCAATGTTGTTTTCAACTAGAACATTTCTAAATGCACAATGTGTTGTCTTATTTTTATTCTGAATGTCAGTTAGACGTGAGTACTAAAAAGGATATTTACATAACAAAGTTTCACTGCAGGAATTCCACTGCAGTTTGTCTGCAGTCAAACATGAATGAAATAAATCAGTGTTCAAAAGTACAGAGGAGCCCTGCTGTAAGGGCAGTAAATCAAGCTAGTAGCATATGTTATTTTGCATCTGTCACCTACACTGAGCTTATATTGAAACCCAAGGCACAGCTGGGGTCCCTGTTATGTTTTCCACTACTTCCTGACCACGGTGCCATCCATCCGTGCTACGCGGTCTTCTAGTCTTTATCAAAGTCAGTGGGGCCCCATCTTATCAAAAACCGTTAAGATAAGACAAGAATGTGCAGGAGCACTGTAACTCAAGTCAGAACTGCTTCTATTAGTCTCTCTCACTCTTGGTGCTGTCTTTGCGTTGATGAAATTAGTGGCTGTACTTTAACTGATGATTAAATGGTTACAAACTGAAAGCTTTTAAGTAGTTGCACAAGTACCAAAAGCAAAAACATGGAAACTGACATCAGCTTTTAATTTTACAGAACAAGATTCAAAACACTTTGAAGAACAAGAACAACTGAGAAACAAAAGTCACTGACATCAGTGTGTAAAGGACGACGGAGCCATTTCTAAGGCTTCAGGACTTTATGAGAGGAAAAAAAGAGCACCTTACCTTTCCTCCAAGGGGCCATGATGGAAAATGACTTCTGCCAGCTGATGACAAGTGCAGCCTTTTTTTTCACACTCATCTTGCTGTAGCAAATTTTGAATTTCTGAAAACTTAAAGGTGAGTTTCAAAGAGGAAAGACAAAAGAAAGGCTCCTTAGAGATTCTTCATGATGTATTCTGCCGTGAAGATCAGCTGTAGAAAATGTGTCTGTTGTTGCAGTAGTTTGCGTAGAGGCTACCCTCTATAGCGGAGTCATGATTCCTGTGTCCCTTTGTTGTGGTGCTTGAGTGAGTAAAAGCAGCTCCTCAGGCTGAGGAGGGGCTGGGCTCAAGCAGCAGCATTCACAGTCACGAGAGCAGGAGGAGTAGTGGTAGGGAGCCAGAGGGGGAATGGCCACAAGATATAAGCTACAAAGCAATGTGTGAAGAGTGAATTGCTTCCAGTATTTACACAGCTTAGTAACACAAAACAAATATGAGAAATGCAGAAGTGTTTATCTGGTAATCTCATTATTTTATTTTCTCAGTAGGTAATGGATGAAAGTCAATTACTTCAATTTTGTAATGTCAAAATTTAATTGTAACTCGTTTCCTTTTAAAGGAGTCCAACAATAAAACACTTGGGTTTAGACTGTGGAGGCTGTTTCTCCCAATCACACCCCTCTAGATCGCACTATCATTGCCATTTGGGCATTGAAATCCCCCCCAGGAGGACAATATAGTCCCCAGAAGGGGTACCCACAACTATCCCATTCAAGGGATTCCAGGATTATATATTAAGTTATATAAGTTCTTTAAAAAAGTTTAAATAACCAATTAAATTATCATTCTATATGCTTCCATTCCCTTTCCCACTTCTGTGTAAGCACCCTCGAGCATCCCACCCACAGCAACTACAAAACAGTTCTGCTGAAGTTTGTTTGGCTCATAAACACAAACAACAGTCAGGACTTATTCCCTAAACAAAATGTGCAGGGGAGCAACCCTCTTGGTTGTTAGAAACCCCAAGATACAGGCAGCAAGGAGATACTCCCCTGAGCTCATCGCCTCTCACTGTGGATACTGTAGCTCCTCTGAAAAACAAAGCCTCAAATCAGAATAACTTGACTCCCTGGTATAACTCTCGTACCTTGAAGCAGATAATTTTTAGATAATAATTTAGAAGATCATCATTTAGCCTGGAAAAATAGTTTGTTGCTTGATAGAAAAAAACCCTACGTAAAGCTAGAGCATCTTGCTATTCATCACTGATGGAAGAAAATAAAAAAAACCTTAGGTTTCAGAGACATGACTGACTAACCACACAGTCCAAAATACATTCAAGGTCTTGAATAATCAGGCCTCACATTACCTTAATGATGCAGATGCTGCCTGTGACAAATTTCTCACAGTCACAGCAAGACTGCAGACACAGTACTCAGAGGCACTTTTCATTATCTCTGGGGATTTTAATCACGTCTCACTGGACTCCACTTCGCCTGCTTTCCACCAGTTTGTGAACTGTCCACTAGGAATAACAGGACAATTGATCTACTGTATGCTAATGTGAGGGATGCATACAGAGTCACACCTCTACCCCCACCCTTAAAGTCAGACCATAACCTTGTTTAACTACAGCCACAGTACACCCCTCTGGTTAAAAGGCAATCACCACACTGTTTCAGGAAATGGTCCCCAGAAGTGGAACATGCCCTGAGAGACTGTGGTGACAGGCAGAGTAGAGGACTCTGGACAAACATCTGAATATTATGGATAATGTCAGCCACCCTCTGCACACTGTCATCAACGCACAGAGAAGCCTGATCAGTGACAGGCTGCTCCTCCCCAGGAGCAGAACCAGCAGGACTAAAAACCCCTTTGGAAGAGGGGGAGGAGCAGCAGGGGGGAGGAGAGGGGTGGATGATGTCGAAATAAACTGAACTAAACAAACACACTGACAGTTGGCCACTGTATTACACTTTAATTCCTGGATTTAATTAATTATTGCTTTGTAAATTGTATTGCTGCTGATATTTTATTCTTAATTTTTTATTCTTAATTATTTGTACCTGAGTTTTTTCTTATTTGTATTTAAGATGAACTGGTGTTGTGCTCCTGAAACCATAATTTTCCTGTGGGGACCTCACCAAGGGATTAGAAAAGTATTCTATTCTACTCTTACTTGTTGGTCCTAGAGTATTTAAAAGTAGAATGGGAGGCAGAGCCTTCATCTTTCAGGCCCATTTTCTGTGGAAGCAGCTGCCAGTTTGGATTTGGGGGACATATACCCTCTCTACTTTTAAGATTTGGCTTTTCTTTTTGATAAAGCATATGTATAGGATTGGATCAGGTGACCCTGAATCCTCCCTTTAGTTATGCTGGAATAGGTCAAAGCTGCTGGGGGATTCCCATGATGCACTGGGTGTTTATTCTTCTGTCACTCACTATGGGTTTATACACTTATTTGCATTTAATTATTAATAATTAATTCTGACTTTCCTTCACAGCATGTCTTTTATCCTGTCTTCCTCCCCTTACTCCCAACTAGTCGAGACAGATGTCCGCCCCTCCCCGAGCCTGGTTCTGCTGGAGGCAGACCCTGAAAATCTGCTTGCAGGCGGAGGCCGTGAGGCTCTGGGGAGGGCAACTGAGTGAGCGTCCAAGAATGTGGTTCCAACCTTGTTTTCCTGATAATACAGAGGAGACGAGGGGCAGGAGGACAGGCAGGTTAAAGCGGTGAATAGTTCTGATTCTGAGGAGTGGATTGCAGAGACGTGCCAAGGAGACCAGCGTCCAGGTAACTGAGCTGGAGGGGAGTGAAGCAGTGACTTGATGAGGAAACATGAGATAGCTGACAAACTGGCAGAGAATAGATGACCGCGCTAGTCTTAAATACAGACTTGCTGAATGTCGTCAATGGATATCAGGTGAGTAGGGTAGGTAAGGAACCAGGGCTCCGCAAGTAAACACAGAAAGGGAGTGGAAAAACACTTGACGCCCACTCGGATCCTGACAATTTGTGTGGATTAGAGAAATCCAAATTAAATTCAAACTTGTTTACCCAGTTTTTCTTTTTTCAAGTCATTAAACGTGTATGCTGTGCAATCATTCCACCCAAATCATTTAAAGCACAAAATAATCATGACATCTTTGCCCATGATGAGTGTGTGTAAAATTCTGACCACAACTTTCACTTAAAAAAGATCATACTAACGTTTGTCGAAAAAACACATACTTAAGTTTTGCAACACCAATAATAATTTAAAATTCTTCAAAACATTGGAAGGAACTGGTATAACCCAAGTTAGGGAAGAGAACACAAATAAACTTGACAATAAGGATGATGAGTGGTCATGGGGAGGGAGAAAAAGGGAGAAATCAGAACATTTTTAACAACCTTCCAGTATGACCCTCCCTATCACTTGCTCTAATTGCTCTAAATTGGGTTATCCATGGGGTAGTCAGCTTGTAAGACCTTTTATGTCCATCCACTAATTGTCAGAGTTACCCTGAGGAAATCACTCTTATTTTATTTGTTAGATACGATCACGGATGTTGGCTCTTTCCTTTTGCCCTCCGTCAGAAGGGCAAAAGGAGTTATTTATTTGCAGTTATTTGTTTGTAAAAAATGTTTGGAATCATGTATGATTTTCGTTCCACTTCTCACGTGTACACCACTTTGTATTGGTCTTTCACGTGGAATTCCAATAAAATTGATTCATGTTTGTGGCTGTAATGTGACAAAATGTGGGAAAGTTCAAGGGGGCCGAATACTTTTGCAAGCCACTGTAGCAGAAACATGATTTCGTTTTTTCAGGGTAGGGGAACCAACCTGTTAAGTGCTACTGAATGGGATCATCTGTTTGTTTTTGTTTGTTTGTTTTACTTTGGTTATTGGGTCTAATGGGAATTGTGAAATTTCTAGCAGGAAAACTGATTGCACTGTGCAAGGTAGTGAAGAGCTGTTTTTTCAGGATATGTCCTTCAGTGCACATATTAAACAAATGACTGCTTTCTTTCATTTGCTCAACATTGGTAAGGTTTGCATATTCTATTGTATTGTGTCACAGTACAATTATACTATTGACTCGGGTAACAATAGACCTTTTACAAAACATAAGGTTCAAACACACTCCAAACTGCAGATACTACAATAGCCTGTAATTAACACTGAAATTGTGTGACTACAGTTTGCCTCATTTTAGAAAATTCTCAGTCTCAGGTTTTCCAGGTAAGAAAATCCCAGAAAGTTGATACTATTCATCTGGATGTGAGAAATATCCATCAGTAATGAGAGACATTTGAAAGTCAACATGTAATGTAAACCAATAAATACAGATCAATGACCCATTTAGGTTTAGTTGTATTTTAGCCTTTTGTGACACGTGGTTGGGTCAAAGTAGATGAGATTTGCTGGTTGTCAAACTGGGTACATAGAGCCATTGCAGGGTATCAGCAGATGATCAAGACAAATATATGCTGTGAAATTATGTAAAAACTGAATGTAATGCTTGATGCGGTGATGTGGTATAGGGAAAAAACAAAAACCAACCCAAAAACCCCAACAAAAAAGACACTGCTGATAAGTTTATTTTGCCAAATGGGAGTTTCTTTTCTTTATCAATCTCCTTTCCTAAATAAATAAAATTGTGGCGTGAGCGTGTAGGAATTCTTTTCAGTTTCTAAAGGAGGATATGCTGGAAAAAGTCTCAAAATCACTAGGCCAGAGTGAGAGCATTACAATACCTTGCCGTATGTAACAGGGCAGCCTGGATTTACAGTGAGGAGGACCAAAGACACAGTATGGTGGAAACAAGAGGCATTTATTTGCCTGTATGGCTCTAAGGCTATGACAGTTGTCAAGCATGTTAAGCTTTCTCACGGCACAAAAATCACTCCCGTCTAATGACAACTGGCAGCCTTAAATACTCTCAGCTGTTAAGGACTAAATGGAGAAACATTTGCCCAAACACCCTGGAGAGGACACAGGAAAGACAGGTGAGTAATTTCATCTAAACAGCTACTTCTTTTCACCAACCTTTGCCTCTAGACTTTGCACACACATTTGTGTTAATTCTCCTTAATAGTAGACCTTATTTGCTCCTAGTAACAATTCTCTCCTCCTCACAGACAACCACCACATTTCTTGATGAGGAGCAGCTGTGCAGGACCTGGAACCAAAGGCTACTTGCTAATTATTAAAATACTCAAATATTCAATAAATAAACCTCTTGTGTGCAAATGTTATTTATGTGAAAATCTATACTTAAAGTGCAATGCTGAATAAAGTGCCAGTTAAAGTGCTTTTAATAAAGTGCTGTACAAGTTATACTACAAATAATACTAGTAAGGGAGTCCTCTTCCTTACACCATAACAAGCTTGTTTCATCTGCCCTCTGCTGGAGAGTGAAAGGACCTACTGTCTCAGTGTGATACACGTGTGTTAATCCGTATGAACCACTTTGATCAGGTTTCTGTAAGTGCTACATCCCTGGGCGTATTGCATCATAAACCAATGTGTCTAGTATGTCTGTGAATTCGTTGTTTGTGTGAGTGTTCTTTCCTCTGCAGTAGTGATGTGTCATGCGAAAAGTGGCTCACACTCTTGCGGAGGCGTAGCACGCACATGAATGAGAGGCGGAAGGTGATTGTAGTTTCTATTAACAGGGTATTGCCGACTATCCTGCTAATTTCCAAGTTTACTTTTGTCTGTGTGTCATATTTACAATTAAATACTAATTTAATCAAATTAGATATTGATATTTTCATATGGAATTGATCCTGCAACATGAAATGCTGGTATTGGAAGTATTGATATTTCAGGATCGCTCCTCATGTCTCAACCCCTCAGTCAGTGAGTGAGACGGTAGACAGCAGTGAGGAGGAGAGTGCGAGTGCTTTGCAAAAACTCATAAATGTGACCGACAGCCATAAACGAAGCAGCATAAGTTTAAAGAAGAAGCAGGTACTCACTAAGAGGAGAAACCGCATCAGCCCATCCAAGCTGAGGCATTTGAGTTTTATGATTGTCAACCTGCACTGAGGACAGACTGTTTGGCTACAAAATGTGTTAATAGTATAACAACACATTTTTTGTGTCATTTTTTTAAACACATCCTTTCTAAGAGTGTGAGTTTGGTTCTCTTTCTGTTCTGTGGATTTGTTTGCAGTGTTTTGTTTTTGTGTTGAATTAAAATTAAAAGTTTGATTAAAATATTAAACAAAAGTAAGAATGCCTGCTTTTGTAACAGAACAAATAAACAAAATTAGGC
>VUQG01020171.1:8810-25462 GCA_015106755.1 Etia nguti
CAGTGTGGTTTAAAAAAAATGTTTCTTATCTCTTTTCAACACCTTTCAGCACAGTACAGTCCCCGGCCACTGCTGTGCTGCCAAACGCTGTTGTAAAGCACAATTCTTTTTAAAAATCGGGTGTAGATCAATCAGAGATATAAAATGTGTCACGCTGATGGTTTTGGACATCATAGGAGATTTCATTTTAGGAAACAAAAGCTTGGGTTTGAATATTTCAGTCGGTTCACACATAAAAGATCAAGTTGTTTCTACTGTTCTGGAAATGAAATATTTTTGGTTTTGGACTGGGCAAAATAAGTAATATTGAACATGCCTCTGGAGGCTCCTGTAATACATGATGGGCTTTTTATTT
Organism: Etia nguti; assembly: GCA_015106755.1. Classification (NCBI taxonomy): domain Eukaryota; kingdom Metazoa; phylum Chordata; class Actinopteri; order Cichliformes; family Cichlidae; genus Etia; species Etia nguti. The sequence continues at coordinate 9,166 of VUQG01020171.1, forward strand.
GTTTTGAATAGATCATCAATTGCTCAATCAACACTATCAATACATTGACAGATGGACTTTTAGTTTTAGCTCTTTGTTGCAGACTGGTAGAAATCCCGGATGAAAGTTTAAAGCATAGTGCAAAGGTGAATTACAACCCTGATTCAAAATATTTGCAAATCTCATAAACCCATATTTTATTCACAAAAAAACATATCAGAGACTTAAACTAAGAAAATGTACCATTTTGATAAAAAATATTGATTCATTTTGAATTTGACGGCAGCAATATATCTCAAAAAAGTTGGGACAGAGTCATGTTTTCCACTGTGCAGCATCCTCTCTTCTTTTAACAACAGTCTGTAAACATCTGGGAAGTGAGGAAATCAGCTGCAGGACTTTTTTACAAGTGTTGTTCCCATTCGTGTCTGATTGAAGATTCCAGCTTCTCAACAGTTCTGCATCTTCTATATCATATTTTTTGTTTCATGATGTTCCAGATGTTTTAATTTGGCGAACTGTCTGACTTCAGGCAGATAAGTTCAGCACTCAGACTCTTCTACTGTGAAGTTGTCATAGATGCAGGATGCAGTTGAGCATTGAATTACTGAAATATTTAAGGCCTTCCCTGAAACCCTCATCTAGATGAGAGCATGTGTTGCTCTAAAATCTGTACAAACCTTGATTGAGTTGTACATCGGCTCAAATGCAGCTCAGTACCATCAGAGATGGTAGAGATTGAACTGAGAGCTGATAACAAGCTGGATGGTCTCGCTGCAGGGTTCATGTTTTCCAAAAAGAATTTCAAATTTCAAACCGTATGATCACTTTTTTCCATTTTGCCCGAGTCCATTTTAAATGAGCTTTGGTTCAGAGGAAGCAGCATTTTTGGATCATGTCCACATATGGCTTCTTCTTTGCTCTTTGATATGTGAGGTATTCCTCAATTTAAATATTTGATGTACTTTCTGTGTTGTGTTGTGAATAAAATATGGATGTATGAGATTTGCAAATCTTAAAAATTCGAAATTAGGATTGTAGATTAAAAATTAGCATTGCCCCCAGAAAAAAAACCCCAAAAAGTGGAAAGGACCTTTTTTTTTTGCTTTTATGTTCAGTTTTGCTATCACTGGGGTGTTATCGGGGTGATTTTTTAAAAAATTATTTGTTTATTACTTTTACCATCTTGTTTTTTTTGGTGTAGTTTCAGTTATTCTATTGTTTTCTGTGTGGAGTTTGCATGTTCTCCCTGTGCCTGCATGAGCTCTCCCCAGGCTTCCTCTCACAGCCCAAGACATGCAAGCTGCATTAATTGGTGATTCTAATTGGCTGTAGGCATGAACGTGAGTGTGAATGGTTGTCTGTCTCTCTGTGTTAACCCTGTGATCGGCTGGCAGCCTGTCCACACTGTAGCCTGCCGCTCGGCCCGTGACAGCTGCTATAGACTCTGGCCTCCCCGTGACATTAAATCCATTTAAAAAACGGATGCCCTGATGGACAAAGAAAAGAAATGTAGAACAGGTATTACAATAAAAACAACCTTTTGTAGAGATACTTGACTGACACTCATGTAGGCCTTAATAGGCAGGTTGTGTTGACAAATGTAACATAGTATCCGAACCCTGAAATAACTGCCAGAAAATTCAAGTTGTTTTGAAAATGGAGACCTTTATTGAATCTTCTGACAATTTTTTGCCAAATAAAATGATGGTGATGATGTAGAAGTCCAGAAAACTCACAAAAACTGTATGTAACAAATATGATAAACTAGGCATTAAGGCTAAAACTTAAAGACACGCTACTGTGTATATTTATTTTATTTTAATTAGATTATTTTCTTTTTAGTTTAACTATAATAACCTTAAATGTTACCAAAAAATTAGATTCAGTGGGGTGGGGGGTGGGGGGTGGGAATAATCCAACCATTTGAAGAAGCAGCCATTTGTTCATTAAAGAAGCGGATTGAATAAGACGTTTGCTTTCAGCTGCAGAGCTCCTAAAGGGACGACACGAGATATTAAAATACTAAAATATAAGATGTTCAAGCTCCTTTTTCCTGGCAGTGCATCATCCAGTATTGTATTAACCACTGGGCTTCTTGTACAGATTCTGTGCCCTCACCTCCATCTGTGGTGTAGTAATTATACCCTTTCAGCAACATTGTGCTCTCATCACAAAGACTTCTCCCAGCAGAAGTCAGACTGGGCTCCAATGTTGCAGTGACGCCATGTTAAAGGGGAAAAACTGTCCGCTTCCACTGACGCTGTGTTAATGTTGTGCTGTGTTGATGCCTTCTCTCCCCGGCTGGAAGAGCCCGGCTGGGCCGGCTCCTTCTGAAAAAAGAAAGCCCAAGCCCAAACGTGTGAGGATCTCCATGGCGGTAAGATTGTCTGCCGCCTAGAGACTGTTGCTTAGTAACCGTTGCCTTGCGACACACACGTAGTGAGTGCTGGACCAAAATATTTGTGGTGCACAAACCGAGAGCATTAGAGTGGTTTAGCAGAGAGAGCGAGAGCAAGTGTGTGCGTGTGTGTGTGTTTGAAAGAGGTGTGAGGTGTGAATGTCTGTCAGTGTTTCATCAGCTTTCCCTCGGCTCTGAATGCCTTCTCTGTGCGACTGTGTGTGTGTTTTTTATTTAAAGGTGGTTGATTCTCTGAGTTTTATTGTTGTTGTCAGTGTAATTTTCGGGATTCTGGCTGCACAGAGATCAATAAACCAAAGTTTTCCTTCAGCCTGGGATTCTCGTAGACTGGTAGATATAAATGCTTCATTGGTTTACAGCCTGTGTCTTTACCACACTACACTGAAGCAAACACATGTACACTATATTTTCGATCAGGTGTTGCGTTTTGAACATTTACTTTGTATAAATCTGTTTTTTAGAAGCAATGAATGAATAACTGAATTTTGGCTTTTTAGGACTCTACTGAGGTGGAAGACTGCATGACCCCCTCAGAGGTGAGCCCTACACTGACAAAAGATTTAAACATATGAAATGAGCTTTCTTTGAATTCAGAGTTTAGAGGTTCCAGTGTCCTCCTAACTGCAGATAACAGAGTGGGAGGAGCAGCAGCTTGATGAACCGGTGGATTTCAAGAACTGTAAGATTGATCCGGCACCCTTCCAGCTGGTGGAGCAAACATCTCTGCATAAGGTGCAATATAAACAAACAACTAGCAACACAAATAAAATACAAATTTTAACTATAAATCACACACACACAAAAAAATCTGCAGACATTATGCAACCCCCCCTTTCAGTTACATTAGCATGTTGCTTTTAAAATATTACGTCAGTGTGAATCTAATCACGATGTAGCTGTGAGGTGTGATCAAAAAAGTTCCAGAAATCAACACAACCCTTTAATGTCAGCTTCTCATGAATCTCTGGTTTTGTCTCGTTACTCTTCTATGCAAACATGGGTAAGTGCCGCAATTCTGCTCACTTCTGCTGAATACGTTCTCTCTGATACCACTGGGACTTTAAAGTAGAAGCTTGCATTGGTCACTGGAGGATCATTTTGACAGTGCAGAACGCTGTGAATGAAAAAATGCACACACAAAAAACAAAGCAAACAGTGCAAGTGGTCGTAATGGGACTTCAAGGGATCTAAAAATAGCAGCAGTGCCAGAAGCTGTCTGGACAGGCATGAGAAGATGACCTTTGAGGGCATATAAAGTTTAAATCAGGTATGCCTTTTTATGGGCTGACCTTTTTCATTACACCTCATAAAATGAAAATGGTCCCTTTGGTCTCACAGACTAATGTGCAGAACAAGTCACTAACACTGCTGATGTTAGAAAATCCATGAACCCACTCTTTTTTTTTGTTTCTTGAAAGGCTCCATACAAATCTAAGATTTTAATATTATTTTCACAGGCGGGTTTTGCTAGAAATGATAATTACTAGTTTTTGATGTGCTCGTTGTCTTCACTCTTGTACGAAAACACAGACAGTATGATGCTCATTTATTATGTTATTCTTTTCATCTTCCTTATATCACTGTATATAGTCAGATGGCAGAAATGGCTTCTCATAAACAACAAACAAATGAATATTAAAAACACAGATTTATTGTTCTTCTTTGCAAGAACATATTTTGGGATTTTCATGGATATGTTCATTGTGTAAGTAAATGGACTGGTTCTTGTGTTGTGTAGTTTTCTACTCGAACACAAAGCACTTTATACAACATGTCTGAATCACCCGAGCACTTTATTTCCTGTCTTAAGTGCATTCTAGCTAACGTTCACACTTAGATGAACACATCGAGAACAACTCGGGGTTCAGCATGTTGCACAAAGATACAAAGATGGCGCGCAGGGATCCAACCACCAACCTTCTGATTAGTAGATGTGCTGCTCTACCTCCTGAGCCTCTCAAAGACAGCCTTGTGCACTGTATGTGAGCTCATTATCAGTAAGATTATTTTTATTTAATAATGAAAAGCATTTTGAATGAATGCGTGCTAATTACTAAGTTCAAACTCTAAACTGCTGCTCCCATTGAAACAGCCCTTTAATGGTCCAACCCAACACAGTTTCCTTCAAGATCAGGAGTATTATACCAAATTAGTCACAGCACCCATGCACTTACCTGGTTTTACCTGAAGACTGTTGCTTCGATTGCTTAACCTCCTTTACAATTACCTGTGATTGTCATGCATCATAAATCACAGCGAGCTGTGGTTAGTTGGTTCAGTTTTATGACTCGGGGACCGTCTTGTCTGACACAGTGTCCATGTTGAAAAGGGAGAAACATGATACACTTTCTATAACCCAGATCCAAAATGCATGTGAACCCCCTCTGAGTCTGTATCCAGGGCATGACCCACCTTTCCTCCTCCTCCACAGACTCACACCATCTTCTCTCTCCTTGGTCTGGACCACGCCTATGTGACCAGCATGGGACGACTGGTTGGAGTGGTCTCTCTCAAAGAGGTGTGCAAGTGTGTCTGATGAAAGCTGTTTTATTTATATGTTCATTAGTCCCGCCTCTCCTCTTTCTTCACCTCTTTTCTTGGCTCTGCTTCCTGTTTTTCTTTTTTTTCGGGCTGACCGCATCTCCAGCTGCGTAAGGCCATCGAAGGCTCAGTGACGGTGACAGGAGTGAAAGTGCGCCCTCCGCTGGCCAGTTTCCGTGACAGTGGGAACACCACAAATGTATCCGAGGTAACTGAACTTCACAAGCTGTGCATCCGCCACAGGGGGCTCTCTTTGCCACGGGAACCCAACCCTCCAAATGTGGAGGATCAGCCAGATCTCCAGTACAAAGAGATCCCCGTCAACTTTTCAGACGAAACAAACGTGCAGTTCGAAGCCAGCCCCGGCGACATCACAAATCCGTCGTCAGAGCTGCCGCTCCAGGAAAGCCCCTCGTTCACAGAGGATCAGTCTGAGTTTACTTTTGACTGCAGCCCCTCCCACACTGAGGAATCGGAGCTGGCCTGTGACTATGACCCCTCCAACCAAACTCCTGAGCCAGACGAAATGGAGCAAGAGGAGGCAGCTCCGTCTCTAAACGACAGCCAATCAGAACCTGGGGGGGAGGGTAGCACAGCCCACACTGAGGATCAGTCGGAATGATCAGATCCACGCTGTCGCCTCATGAATGTTGACGTTTCTTACGTTTGTTGGGGTCACACTCACCTCCAAGTCCAGCCTAGATACTCGTACAAACGTGGTTGTGGTACGACAGTGAGTGAGTGAGAGTGAGCAAGTGCTTGAAGGATATATGAGGGATAAAGCTGGTTTTGTTTTATGTTTTTAATGCTGACAGCTAATCTCCTGAAAGGACCAAAAGTAGCACTTTCTGACCAAAAGAGCCAATACCGTATATTTACAGGGTATAAAATTCAAATATCATGATTTTTGGTTTTAAAATGTTGCTCTGCTACACCTGCGAAAGACAATGAAGTTAAATCCACAATTCAAACACTTTAAAAACAACATTTGTAAACTGGTTTCTCCATCCATCCATCCATCCATCCATCCAAGAACACAGTACTCAGTGACAGATTGTTCGCCGGTAAGCATACCCTGAATAATCTCCGTTCCAACCCTAATAATGGCCATATTGTACAGAAAGAGTCTCATGTTATATTATAGATAATCTGAAACTATCGATTGACTCAAAGAGTCATCAGAAACGTCGGGAAAGGGTCAGTTTCACATAGACTATACACTATACTACACGTTTCTGGTGGTCTTTCTGCCACCAGAGGAGTCGCCCCCTGCTGGCCTTCATAAAGAATGCCAAGTCTGATTAGAGGGCTCTGGGGGTTCGAATGAAAGGGCTCTTTATAGCCTTTTCTGCTGTGTTAAGCTGGATTTATGGTCCAGCAGCGTTGGCTTTAATTTTTCTCCCCTTCTTGTTTTTCTCAAGGTTCTTCTCTTCTTTATTTCAGCTCCTTTTTGTTAAATGCCAGCACCTGGACAAAGAGTTTATACACTCTACTAAACTGTGTCATAGTCTGAAACATATGTGCATCCAACATCCATTATCATGAAATCCAGCTGTCAGCTTGCAGCTTGTTGTAGTTGGGGATGAGGAGTTTGACCTCCTTATCTTCCTCTCTTGCCTCTCTCTATCTCCTCTTTCACTCCTCCAGTTCTTTTAATCAGTGTTTCTCTTCTCCTCCTTCTTCACCTCCTTCATAATCCATCACGGCTTGCCGCCTCCTCTTTGAAGCTCACTTCTAGAGCATCACAAGTGTTTATCCAGGGTTGTCTACTCCTTCTCAGCTCCTTGTCTAATTGATTGTGGTCAAGGGTCTAAGCATGAGCTTTACCGCATCTGTACTCGTTTTTTTTTTCTTTTTTTCTTTTTTGTGCTTTAAGAGAGCTCAACTTTTTATTTGAGCTCCTTTCTGAGTCGTCTTACTTGCTGCTCTTGCCCATCTCCCACAAGGCCAGTCTGCTCCTTTTGAGATCTGGTCTCCTCCTTGAGACACTTTATCTCTATGATGGCAGAGCAGAGGCCATCTTTCAGTCCCCGCACAGTTTTGAGGGGAGTTGGTCAGTGTGCTATTTCACACTGCAGCTGCTCTCTCTAAACTGCATTAGCCCAAATCCCCTAAAGATTCAAACATACTTATCATTAAAGTCCAGGCACACAAACATTAAAACGTCAATATGCCAATAGGATCCTTTTTCTCATCTTATTTTAATGCACAAAGTACGACGAGGATGATATCACAGAAAAAAAGATTTAGGAAGGTTTGTGAAAAAACATGAAAAAAGGGGGATGAGTTTCATCTGTGACTGCTGCTTTTGCACTTCCTTTAGGGCTGAACATTTCCTTTTTTGTTTGTTGGTTGGTTTGAGGCAACAACACTTGGTTTATGCTAAAAAAAAAAATTTAAAAAAAGCAACCCCCCCAACAACTTTGGATTAAAATACACAATTTACAAAAATAAAATGATGCTAAAGGGATACCAAGTGCTTTCACATGTAATGCCTCAGCAAGAAACCAGAACAAGGCAGAACAAGGTTCAGGGAGGGGCGGCCATCTGCCGTGATCCGGTTGGGATGAGAGAAGGAAGACAGGATAAAAGACATGCTGTGGAAGATCAGCACAAAAACTGTGCACTGGGAGCTTCATGGTGTCACAATGTGCTGTGTGGCAGGCAGGATTAAGGACCCAAATGCAGGACTCAAACGGAGAATTGAACTCAAAACGTCAGCTTTTATTGACGGAAAAAACTAACATTAAAAACTAGAAACGGGAAACAAGAAACTTCAGCTAGAAAACAAACCAAAAACTGTAAACTTGGCTATGGCTGGAAACACGGAGAGAAACACACAGCATAATAAGAGTACGACACAACAAAGAGCAAAGGAAAACACAGGGCTTATATACACAGAGGGATACCGAGGGAATGAGACACATGAGGAGAGCACAGCTGGGAGTAATCAGACCTAACAAGACAAAGGAAGCAAAGCAGAATACAATGACAAAAGACAAACTGTCAAAGTAAAACAGGAAGTATAACACAGAGACGCGGACTTGAGACTGAGACAGAGGCATGAACCATGGAACAGGGAAATACAGCACAGAGGAGACATAACACGGACACAGGGAAGGCACACTTACTAAGACTAGAAGCTAGAACAACAAAATATAACCTTAAGAGAACTAAAATCATGAATAACAAATAATCAAGAAATATAAATTAAACGCAAAACACTGGGTCACACCCAGGACTATGACACATGGCATGGGTTTCCATAGACCAGCAGCTCCTTTATGTGTAGTGTGTTAGGGCCCCAGTGCTTTTGTCCATAGTGGACACTAAATACCCGTATTTAGTTGGATGTGTAAAAGGGTAACAGCTGAGTCGATGTGGGTTAAAAATGTGTGTCGATGTGTCTGTTAAAAAAACATTTTATGTTATATATATCATATTTAAGGTGAATTACCAGTTATAATTTAATTAATAATAATTTTAATGAGGTAAATGATAAAACTCAACAGTAGCAAACACTACATGCAGAGGTTAAATGCATGAACCAGTAGTCTGATACAAAAACACGCGAACTGCTGTCCTGTAATATCATCATGTTAGGTCGGTGCATTAGTTGTTAAGGATTATTTTTAGTGTGGATTAAATACATTTACATGGCCAGAGAAGTGCGTGAGGGATATAACTCCTGTTGACTATAATAGAGGAACACCCCCACCCCAGCCCCCAGAGCAAGAATGTTTTCTAACGCAGCTTGTTTTTAGACAGCATTACAAAAACGTAGTGAATAATAAAGAAATCGTATTAGAAGCTATGTACGGCTTCAGATAGATAGATTAGGAAGCGTGTGGCGGAAACTATAGCAACTGCCTCTATTGTAATAGAGAATCACGTCCAGCAGTACAACACTGTGGTTCATTAAGTTTTCAGACCCACTAACCTACTTCCAACACCACAGGCTGCTTTTGTCAAGTAAGTTGGTGCTAGTTTGGTCTTTTTTCTGGGATTTGTTGACAGCAAAAACACAGAACACCACCTCCAGCTTTATCTTTTATGTGTGTGTATGTGTGTGGTATGTGTGTGTGTATATATATATATATATATATATATATATATATATATATATTATGTATGTATATGTGCGCGTGTGTGTGTGTGTGTGTGTGTGCGAGAGCAACTTTCTTTGCCACACTCAAATCTGGATCAGACTCGTAAGTTTGAGTCTTAATGCCAAATCAACATCCTGTAAACATGATGCCAAACATTACAAGGACAGGAACGAGTGACGTACGAATAACTGCGAGCGGAAAAATCAAAACAATAAAAGAAAGCACAGAAGAACAAAGAACATTTCTAATGAGCACACAATGGTATGACTTCAAACAACTACCTATTCACTAGCGGTGGGTTTATATATCCGAGGGTCATAATGTTAAGACGTATTGCGATGTTGTTTTATGTGTTTCGGTGATAGGCAATAAATTTACATTAATAATGCAGTAAAGGTTCAGACTACATTATTTCTCACACTCTGCTGTCCTGTCAGAGATTCATGTTGCAGCATATCATGAGGTTTGGACATTTTTTTCTTCTTTTTCTGCTATTAAATACTGGTTGCATCTGCCCCCAGCAGTCCACAATGAGCTGGAAACTATAAACACATCGACAAAGGCAGCTCCCAAATGTCCACCAAGCTTTAGTACAGGGCTCTAAAGAACAGTGAAGCACATTGTAATTACCATGACTATAATTTAATGCACATGTAGCCTTGTCTGGCTTAATAAGGGCAATGCAGACTGAACTGCCTCTACATTCGTGTCTAGCAGTGATGAAGGAACAACACTTTGGCTCTGAGTTACAAGAATATACTGGCTGTTGTATAGAGAACACACACACACATTTATACATATAATACACACATAGACTGTACCGTATGTGGCCTGTAGATATTAAACATCACGATATGTTACCACGTGTCTTTATGACATTTATTCCAGCCTGGCCTCTAATGCAGCGTTGAGAAATGTAACTGTCTGAAGCCCGTGACACCCACAAGTCCCCCCCAAAAAAAGGAAAAAAAAACCTTGTAGAGCTACAAGCGTGTGTGTGAGTCCTTGTTACGACCTTCAAATGATGTGTAAGTATTTTCGCTTCATGGAACAATTTTGAGCCATATATCAGTCTCCTGTGATAGCACCGCAGCACATCAACCAGCCCTTTTACTTCGTTTTGGTTTCAGTTTTTTTTCTCTCCTTGCAGGCATCTGTGCAGATTTATTAATGTCTTAACTTTTTTTTCTTGTTTGCATATAGAAATGTGAAGTAGTGCTTGCCATATAAGATTAATTATAAAGGAGTTAAACTTAGAGAGTGTATAAGCTCATTCGCAGCGTATCTAGTTAAGCAATAAGTCTGTAGTATCTCCCTTTATATGGCACTGGCCTGTATATGCTTTGTATATATATATATGAAAGAGTTACGCACATGCTATTGTACATAGGAGAATTATGCATTTGCAATCAACAGCCATTGTTATTTTTCAGAGGACATGAACTTGTTTTTGTACATGAGTGAATGATTAAATTTAAAGAAAAAAAAACTGCATTTAAAGGATAAACGAGCAGTCGTGTTTCTTCCTTGCGTTTTTGGATTGCGGAGAAAAAATAAAACAACAACAACAAATTATCTTCTTTCAAAAACTCATATTTATATATGCAAGACATTCAGGCATTCAATATCAAACAGAGCCCAACCCACGTGACACAGCGTGACCCAGAGGAAACAACACTAGAAAATATCCATAGAAAACCAATGCAATAGCAACACATGACAGTTCACACACACACACAAAAAATAAACGTACAAAACTTAGTGAACAACAGCATTACATTCTGATTGAACTCTCTCAACATATCGACTGTTTACAGCAGCGATAAACAGTGGAGCAAGATCAGTATGAAAGGCCTGGAGGATGAGAGACAGAAGACAGAGCGAGTGGAGGAGGAAGGAGAAGAGGAGGAGGAGGAGAGGTGTACAGTTTAAGCAGAATATCCAGAATCAACACAGACTCAAGGGGACAAAAAGGTGGACGACACATCACATCAAATACTCTTTTTTTCCCTCTGCTTCTTCTCTCTCTTCTTCTTCCTCATCAAATGACGCCACCCCGGAAGATGCCCGGTCAGAGAAAAAGCTCCTGGGGCTGCAGTGCCACACCCGAACCTCGTGAAACACGCTGCCTTCCTCCTCCTCCTCATCTTCCTCGTCCTCCTCTCCGGGAGACTCTGAGTGAGAGGTGGAGTAGCAGGAGTCAAACCTGCTGCTCCTGCACCTTGGCCTCCACTCGGGCTTGCTGTGGATGCACACCTCGCTGCGGTGCTCCTGCAAAGGAGCCGGCTGCTCCTCAAGGCTATCCAGCCTCTCCTCCTCTTCCTCCTCCTCCTCCAGGCACGTACTCATGCAGTCGCTGGGCAAGGTGGGTGAGTTGCTTTGTGATGACTGTGGGGCATTTTGAGTTGCTAGCCTGCCACAGGGCAGGCTGCTGTTGTGGGAGCCCAGCGGACTGTCGGATGGTGGCGTCTCAGTGCGGTCCACCCCGGGCGGTGCTCCAGAGGTGGAACTGTAGATGGTGGCTTCTGAAGGAGGAACAAAGAGTTAGAAGACCAAGAAGTGGATTCACAGATTAGGTGACAGGGTGCAAAGATAAATGTTTGATGCAGAATGATGCAAAGTTGGATACCTGAGTTCTGGCTGGATACGGTGTGAGTCTGTCCGCTGATGTGGGAGTCTTCATCGTTGAAATCTTCCTCATCATCGTCATCCACAGATGCCCACGCACGTAGCTTAGCCTCCGCGATGGCAAACTGCTCGGCCACTCCTAGCAGAAAAACAGGTCCAACAAATAAAGCAAGCAGCCAGATTAAGGTGGCCGTAATGTGAGTTCAAACTCTAAACTGCGTATTTCCTCATGTTGTCTGCAATATGGTGAGAAAAAAAAGTGAATCGTCTAGCTTATCTTTATCTCACAACATCTTATACGGGACGGGGACAAAGTGAGTATTCTGGTGAGGGCATGGACCAGCTGATAGCTCATAGAGCAAGCCACTTTGCAACCCGTGCTCCTCTTCATGCCTTGTCTATTAAGTAATATACACGACCAGGATTCTTGCTGCTGCTCTCTCTGCCTCCGCCCTTTCACGTACTCATGTTAAAGGGCAGCACGGTCCCACAACACAACCATACCACCAAATATAAATTACTGCAGATGGAAACAACAATCTTCTCTTGATGTTAATGGTCCAGGCAATAAAAAAGGAGAGGAGAGGAGTAAAGCTCAATCTCTAGCCTCCTATTATTTGCTAATTTACCTGAGTGTGACATTGTCTGAGTCATCTCTGCCACCTGTGTGTCACTATGAGTCTTAAAAGAAAAGCTTCAAATCAGAATTCCCAGTCTTCAAACAGCTTCAAAAAATTATCCATAAAAAAGAAACTAACACATGGTTTCCTGCTTTTACTTAAAGCAACTAAAACAATTCATTACAGAAAATTATTTGATTCAATTTAATATTATCAGAACTATAACATAGTTATTTGTTTAGGTTCACGAGCTTTGCTGTGTGGCATACGCAGCCGTGTATCAGTCACGCTCTCTCTCTCTTTCTCCCTCGATCAATCCACACCGATGTCACTGGTGCCACAGATGATGAGTCACAGCAAAACAACAGGAGCTGCTGTACCATTGGTGGCCAGTGAAGTGATTGGGGAGAGTTTCTAATAGGCCACCATCTGCTGCCAAGACAAGCCGTCACCCAGGAGACACGACGGTGGGCGGAGCAAACCGCTGACATGCCGGAGTTTTAGGGCATTAGATGCATGACAGAAGGTGAGAGAAAGCCAGACGATTATGCTGGAGTGAGAGGATGCACGTTCCCACACACACACACACACAAAAAAAGTTCAGCTAATTATCCTGCATGTGTGTCTCGAATAGCATTTTAATGTGAATATAAAACATTCTGCTGGCCAAGAGGTCAAAAAAGTGAGTACCTGCAGCAAAGCGAGCCTCCTTCTCCCCTTCAGTCAGATTGCAGTAGGAGCTGAACTGGGAGTGTGTGGCCAGTGAAGGAGCTGCAGGTTTAGGCCACCCTTTCCACTCGATGAGGTGAGCGACCCGGCCCTGAGCCAGCGAGGTGGGCTTTGTCATGTGGTCTCTCACTGCCTGAGAGATACCTGGACGGAGGAGAGGTAAAGGCCAGGGTTTCAAGTTTAAATTCACAGCATATAGATGATAACGAGGCTAGTGCTAGAAAGGTCATCACCATTCAAGGAGGATCTGGCAAGCGCTGCAAACTCATGAATGCCGGCAGATTTCCGTGAGTCTGCTGGAGATTTTCCGGACTTTGGAATCATTTCAATCTCCTCAAATTTCACCTGTAAAAAAAATAATCAGGTTTTAGAAAGAAAAACTACATTTGTGCGCCACATTCAGAATTAGTATGCTATTTCAGTATTCCCACACTTGTTTATATTGCACAGCTTTTATTACAGATGAGACCAAATGTGGCACGCAGACCGAGTTAAAGAAATAAAACCTCTTGATTTTCCTACCTCTTCCTCTCTTCTTGTCTCCATTCTTTCTCTACTCCTGGACCTCAGCCTCATCATGTATGTGCAGAGATGGTATCACGGCACAGCGCACGAACGACTAAAAGTCACAGCTTGCGTTCACTGGTTTAAACTACCGGCCAGACAAGCAAACAGCAATGGCCTAAATTTACTGCACAGATGCTAAAGCCACGATAAGCCTGTGCAACCGGTTAGAATGGTTGGGGCGGAGTGAGGCGAGCGCAATTGTGGCAGTATCCATGCGTCTGGGCAAACATATGGCGTGTGACCAGCACGGGTAAGCAGCTCCAGCCGGGCCTCCTCATTGCAAAGCTGCAGATTAAAATGATAGCGCTACCTAACTAACTCCACAACAAACACACATGGCCACACCGAGCAGATGTGACGGGTCAGCGAAATCTACAGTAGCCGGAGCACAAGAGGGATTTGTAATATGTCGTGTTTCCAGGCCATCTGACTAGCAGGATAGACAACTGTGAGCACGTGCATCAGTGGACAGATATTCTTAAGCAGATTGGCCTCCAAAGCGGCTAAGAAAGACGAGGCCCCTGACAGCATTTAAAAAGCTCACACTGAAGTCAGCCATGAAAGTAAATGTGTGTCAGAGGCAAACGGGTGGGTAGGGACTCTGGGAGGACGCGATATGAAGGTGCAACCAGCTCTGTTCAGAGGAAAGCTTCAGCTGTTAAACACCTGTGAGACGTCACTCATGCTGAAGGCTGATAAACACAACATGTGTCCAGCATGTACGGCTCTGAGCGGCTCCCTCCAGCGAGACCGACAGCTCGCCTCTTTAATCATGCAGGCACAATAAATCTACAGCTTTTACTTGAACCTGAATATCAAAGGCAGCCACTGCAAATGTGGATTAGGACATATGGAAATTAAGTCTGCCTTGACTACAAATGGAGAAGTATCCTAAACTGCATGTGACGTGAGTTTTTGCCCTGCAGTATTCCCTAATCTGTTCTTTCCTTTAATAATTTAAAAGAAACTCAAAATGTCAGGGAACATGGAGAGTCTGAACAAGATTAAAGTGTACTCATTATGATTTCCCTTATATTTCTGTCAGACATAGACTGTAACAGTTTCAAACTGTAAGATCAGAATATGTGAACGTGAGCCAAAAGCCTCACCTACCTGCTGCTCAAACCTTCTCTCTGGAAGGGGCAGCCTATCAGAAGATAGGTGTCTTAAATGGGAGGGGCAAAGACTAAAACTACTTGTTTCAGAGTAAATATCCTGTGCAGGACAAATAAGGGATATGTTGAACCATGCAAAGCCACTCTAGTAGAATCCTGGGATCAAAAATATGGACTCTTATTCTTATTCATCTTATTTCCTATCCCATCCATAACCTCAAACTTATTATGGGAACCTCTAAAAAGGGTGCAGGGTAATAGATGATGATCACATCTCTTTATTTACTTTAAATTTGTCTGCAGTTTTACTGTTTTAATATTCGTCAGCCCACAGGCCACCCGAGAAAAATGTAACCTTCAATAAACTTACTGAGCAACTATTTATGATGAAAAAATGTCAGTTTTTGTTTCTAATCAGTAATAAATAATAATAACAGGACAAAATAAATGATTTAAAAACATCACACATGCATTTGTAAATCTTGTGTTTCATTCTTTTTCCCCCAACCAGTGCACCTGCATATAATTAGGCCTCTCTGGAGCAGTTAATTACCTGAGGTGCTTTTAAGCGCGCGCGCACACACACACACACACACACACTTCCTGATTGCCATTCCCACCCCCCTTTTTAATTTTTTTTATTTTTACATCTGACAAATGCTGCTAATTAGCACCTATGATAATAACAGCCACATGTGTAACTGCGCTTCTAATTAACTCGCTCTAGGCCTTTTTTTTTCCCCCTCACGAGGTGTTTGGATTATTTTGTCCACTCCCTGCAGAGGCAGACCAGTTTGCGACTTCCTGACATTAACATATGCGTGACTAAACATATACAACAGGGCTGATGTGTCGTCTGACACCTCCAGAGACACTGATTGTGACTTAGGGGACCAACAAGTGGGATCGAGTTAAGCCAGCGTGTCTGCAGTCAAACATCTTCAGCTCGGATGAAGCTGCAATGCTCATATGTGAGGAGGGTTTTTTTTTCCCCCCCTCTGGAAATGGTGCATTCAAGCAACAGAAGCCGAACGCTGATGACTGAATAACACATCACCCCGCCATTGATGAGAGAGCAAGCCCGCGATTACGCAGAAAATAACGCAGGAGAAGTGCGGATGCTGCAGCCGCAGGTCCCCGGGAACCTCTGAAGTCTCCATCTGCATACCAATAGCTCCATAACCGCAACGGGTAAACACCAACAGCACCTGCCCTTTATCTGCACCTCTACCGCTCTGTCGGGGTTCGTGTGGTCGGAATCGTTCCCAGCACAGCCACTCTCGGTACCTACCTGTAAGTCGGACCGCGGCGGCTCATCATAATGCCTGTAACGTCTCCAATCCGATCAACAGATGTCACCGTGCTTTTTGTCCTCCAGCTGCAGGGTCTGCAGTAGAGCATTAAAGCGACGCTGACGGCGGAAACATCTTCCCAACTCCAGCATCAGCTACATCTCCGACACAGACCGACGCACCATTTGTTGCTCGCTATGTGGGTTACATAGGCTGTCCAAATGTCTCCCGATGGCAAGCGTCATCAACGCAAGGCGGTGTCACCCCCCCCCCCCCCCACCAAAAAAACCCCCCA
>VUQG01020174.1:0-18237 GCA_015106755.1 Etia nguti
CATTAATACTGCCTTACAAAGTATGCAAGGAGGGAAGGCCCCTGGCATAGATGGACTTCCAGTTGAATTGTATGAAGCTTTTTGGTCTGACCTTGGTAATGATGTCATGGAGGTTTTTGTAGAGAGCTTTGCTACAGGATCTTTACCTCAGAGCTGCAGAAGAGCGGTTCTAACACTGTTACCTAAAAAAGGTGATCTTCAAGATATTAAGAACTGGAGGCCTGTCTCTTTATTATGCACTGATTATAAAATACTGTCGAAAGTGCTGGCAAACAGACTGAAGAAGGTGATGGATCAGGTTGTCCACCAAACACAAACCTACTGCGTGCCAGGCAGGTCTATTGTCGATAATGTGTCACTAGTCAGAGATATTTTGGAGGTCTCCAGTTCATTGGGATGTGATATTGGTCTGATTTCTTGGTCTGATCATATGCTGATGATATTATTGTCTTTGTTAGAAGTCAGCAAGATGTCAATAAGTTAGGAATGATTGTTGAAAACCTTTGCAGATTTTCAGCTGCACGAGTGAATTGGGCTAAGAGTGAGGCTTTTGCAGTAGGAGATTGGCTTGCTGGGCTCCCGCAACTTCCAGGTGGTTTGAAGTGGAAAAGAGGTGGTTTGAAGTATCTGGGTGTGTACTTGGGAGATGAAGATATGGTAAACAAGAACTGGGAAGGGATGTTGGGGAAAGTTGAGGGGAAATTAGGGAAGTGGAGATAGATGTTACCCCAGATGTCATATAGAGGGAGGGTGCTGATTATAAACAACTTAGTTCCTTCTGTATTGTGGCATCAATTAGCTTGTTTGGAGCCACCCCTGGGTTTATTGCATAAACTTCAATCTTTGTTGACCAATTCTTTTTGGGATAACCGACACTGGATACCCCAGGCTGTGCTTTTTTTGCCCAAAGAAGATGGTGGACAAGGACTGGTTCACCTACAGAGGAAAACTGCTGCTTTCGAATTGCAGTTTATTCAGAAGTACTTGATGGGAAGGGAAGAAGATGTTTTCTGGAAACCAGTAACTAGCGTTATTTTAGGAGGAATAGGAGAGTTGGGCATGGGTGCTTCAATGTTTTTATTAAATTGTAATCTGATATGTTCATATAAAATGCCGATGTTTTATAAACGCCTTTTTAAAGCTTGGACCATTTTCACATGGAAAAGACTGGAACCAACTTCTTCATTGTTTTGGCTTCTAGAGGAACCATTGTTGTTTGGGGCCCGGCTGGATGCACATGATGGAGCAGGACTTGCTTTTTCGAAAAGACTGCTTGAGACAAAGGTTCTCAGCTGGGACAAATTGTGGAGGTGGCTGGACCTTCAGCACACAGAAGCAGCACAGAAGCAGCATCTTTGATTGGTTTGAAATCAAGCCGCATCATGAGGAGTATTCTGGACTTTTGGCTTAGAAGTTTAACCTCATTTGAAAAGGAGATGCTGTTGGATTATTCTAGTGGATTGGAGAGTCCTGATGAAAGAGATCCTTTTCCAGGAATGGGATTGAATATTGATTCTACAGGCATGACAGGACCACTCCTCATGAATCAAAAAGATTTTCACATGTTGAGTGGACAACTGTTATATAGAATGTCTGTTCAAGGGTCAAATAAAAGGCAATTGAGTGGAAGGACAGATACTGTGTGGAGAGACAAGTTAAAAGTTGAGGATGGTATAAAACCTATATGGAGGGTCTTTTATAAGCCCCCTTTGAATAAGAGGTCAGATGATCTCCAAAGGAGGATTCTACACGGGGCGATTGCTGTTAATAGTTTTGTGTCCAAGCTCAAAAAAGGTGCGAGTGAATTATGTCCATTTTGTCAGGAAATACAAACATTTTTTCATATCTTTCTTGAATGTAAACGTCTTGAACCACTATTTATTATGTTAAAGCCTGTCTTTGAAAAATGTGTAGTGGTTTGGTCTCCATTGGCATTTCTGTTTGGTGCTTGCTATACACAAAAAGAGGCTTCAAAATGGAAGCTGCTAAATTTTTTGGTGGGTCAATCAAAAATTTCTATATATAAAAGTAGAAAAGATAAGATTGATAATATTGCAGAGAAAAGGGTTGATACAACTTTCATTTTGCTGGTTAAATATAGAGTTAAAGCCGAGTTTCAGTTTTACTCATTGATGAATAATTTAACTGATTTTTCTTCTCAGTGGTGTTTTAAGAATGTGGTGTGTTCTGTTGTGGATGGCCAATTATATTTCAGCCCTATGTTCATGTGACAGTTTTGATTATTTTTTCCCTTTGTGACAAAACTTGTGACGTTTTGATGTGTATTTATTGGGAATAAATGTGTTGTTAAAATCAACAAGAACAATTCTGATAGCTAAGGAACAAACGGGACAGGCAAAAAAGAAAAAAAGAAAGAGAATGAGCCTTACTGAATAAAATGCCAGCAAAGAAAGCAATTAAGCCCTTTTTCTGCTCCTAAATTCTCCCCTTCATTAAAATGTGACTGTAAGACTCTGTCCTCATCTTTCCTCCACTCGCACGCTGAGTACCGGCTCCCCAAAGGGCTGTGTGCTCCTGTATTGTCTCTATACCCACGACTACAGTTTGACCCACAACAACAATCTCATCATCAAGTTTGCTGATGACACCACGGTAGTCAGACTCGTCTAAAAGGAAGATGAGACAGCCTACAGAGAGGAAGTCCTGAAGTTGGTAGTATGGTGTTCAGAGAACATGTTGGCACTGAACTCCAAGAAAACCAAAGAGGTCATTGTCGACTTCATAAGGCACAGCACTGACTTAGGCCCACTATACATCAGCAGGGAGTGTGTGGAGAGGTTCCACACCTTCCGGCGTCCTCATCTCTGCTGAGATCTCCTGGACAGACAACATCACAGCGGTCGTCAAGAAGGCCCAGCAGCAGCTGCATTTCCTGAGGGTCCTCAGAAAGTACAAACTGAACTCCAACCTGCTGACCTTCTATCACTAGTCCATTGAGAGCCTGCTAACATACTGCATCAAAGTATGGTATGGCAGCTGCACTAAGGCGGATAGAGTGAGGCTTTAGAGAGTAGTCATGGTAGCACAGAAGATCATCGGCTGCCCTCTCCCCTCCCTGATGGACATCTATTCCTCCCGCTGCCTCAGCAGAGCAACAAACATCATCAAGGACAGCTCCCACCCTGGTTTTGACCTGCTCAACCTGCTTCCCTTAGGGGAAGCCCTTCAGGTGCATCACCACAAGGACCGACAGACTCAAGAACAGTTTCTTTTCAAGAGCCATAACCACCCTGAACTCACACATGCACTGATAACACAGTTCCACCCCCCATTCCAAGGACCACTGTGCAATACTTAATTTTACATGCATTTATTTACTTATTTATTTCATTTTTTTCTAAATACTGTTCATATGTATATAGTGCTGCCGAAACTGTGCACCTCACCTTCCTTTCTTCTCCCACATGTTTGCACTGTGTAGGAGATTCTCTGTAACTCATTGTACATCTGTATTGTGACTATAAAGGCATTCTATTCTATTCTATTCTATTCTCTAAATCCATAAAACATATATAAAACGAAAAACATCAAAGATAATTTGTGGAGTGCTTCCTGGAAAAGCTTATGATTCAGAAACTGAACAACAGAAACTGTTGACAGTAATTTCAAAGAAAAGACTTGAAAAAGACAGTAGCAAAAGAAGTTTTATTTTATGTATTTGCAGCAAAATTCATCCACTTGTGTTGTATTTAGTGTTTACTGCATCAGCATCCAGTGGGTAAGTTTGTTTTCCCTAGAACTTTGTGACTACTTCATAATGCTGCTAGACAAAGAATACCATTAGAGTATAAATATGGGGAAACATAAAGGACGTAACCCTTGACACAGATTGCTTTTTGCTTCCACTGCTTGAGAGATTTGTGGTTTTATACTAAGTAAACACCATTTGAAGGTTGTCTGAGTCCTCTGTGCATTAACCCTGTTATAAAAATGAGAGGTTTTAAAGGTCAGAATGGGCTGAAATCTGCAGAAGTTGTCAAAGTTTGCCGGCTTTTAAAGGGTATAAGACAAAAACATTGTTATCCGTTTCCTTCTTCGCCCTGCAGACTCTTGAAATGTTTTCTACCACTACATGTGATGCACATTTTGATACCTCATGACAACATAAAAATAGAAATAATTTAATTCCATTAAGACACCAAACTTAAAACCCACCCACTTGTGCCTGCATTTACTTAATTCCTTAATTAGCTCTGCACATTTATAACACTTGTTCACTGTTTGCTCTCTGGCTGGCCTTCCCTAGTTTCTCGTGCCCCGTGTTTGAATTTCTGTTTTATTTACTCACCTGTTCGAATTTGTATCTTTGGTTTTTCCATTGGCCATCAAAGGCTTGCTTTTTTTGTTTGTGTATTTAACTGGCTTCAGTGTCCTACATTTGAGCCCTCTTTCCAGTGCTATTTTTTGTGATTCAGTATGTGCTGTTGGGGGCTGTTTTAGAAGCTTCATTGAAGTTTTTTTTGTTTTTCTTTTTGAAGTTACTTTCTTGACCAAGCGCCTAACTGGTTGACTAAAGTATGCCACATATGCCACATCATGCATTTTAAATTTTAAACCTATTTTTGAAAGGTTGTTTTTAAATTTTTTTTTTTTTTTAAAGTCCAGTGTCATTCTGGATAAGTCAGCTGATGTGCCGGTTTGCCAGACTGTGATGTTTTCTGAGGATTTGCCAGTGGATGGTGGCCTCTGCACATTATTTTCCACACTGTACATGCCGCTCCCAGCAAGACACCTCACCTCTTGTATGATCTCTAATCCATATTTACAAACACCATGATGTGTATCCTGTGTCTGACTTTGTAAAGCAGGAGGAGCACTCAGAGGTAGGTGTTCAATCCACTCTAGTGATTTAAGCATTTATTCTAGTTGCTAGAATCCTGCACCAACAATAGTGTAAGTCTATGCAGACTGTAGAGCACAAGCTTATGCTACACTTTCACTTCTTAAACAGGAATTAAGGGTGGTACACACAGGAAGAGCTCGGTGACGTGGGATGCTAGTAAATCAGTTTACTTCCTCTTAACACACAAGTCTCATTTCTGTTTTTGTAAGAATGTGTGATATTTTGTGCTACCGATCCAGAAAATGGATGAGTTAATCATAGTGATACAAGCAGACATGATGGGTATTGATCTTCAGCAAGAAAGCAGTTAAGCATGTTTTTAAAATGTGAATCTGTGCAATGGAGCTTTCTATCAGAGTTTAGGATAAAAATAACGTAGGAGTCAGTCTGTGTGTAAGTTTAAAATACTCATTATCTGCAACTTAAACTGCAGTCATGACACCGAAAAGAAGCTGCTATTAGGTGCTATTAATTTTGAAATAAATGTCACACTTTAAGGTAAGGAAATTTGTATTTGGCTGATTTAATTTTTTGACGTAACAGTGTTTCTTGGCAATAAATCTCACACGTTGAAAAGCCTATTTATTTACCCCTTAACCGATTCCATGTTTGTAAGGAAAATACATTTGTGGCGTAAGCAGCAAAGTTGAGCATGTGTGTTGAACCATAAAAAACTTGACAAATGTTTTCTGTCAATGCCAAACTGGTTATTCTGCTATTGACTTTTGTTTTGAGCACCTGGTACCTGAGGTGCTGACAGCCAAGTGCCTGACTAGCAGCACCCCTGAGCATGGACCTACTACAGTGGTCAATTGGTATCTGCACCAAGCAGGCCACATTTGAGTGATCTGTGTAGGGTCAATGCCATAGGGCAAGTTCACCACCCTGTCAAGAGTTGGAAACTGTAGGCAGTCCTGCAGATTTCCAGTCAGGGTTTGCAGGATGATATGGCTGGCAGCTCTCTACCCAGACAATCTGGAACAGACTGAAGACAGATAATCTCTGGTCTCATAGGGCTGCCAGTAGACCTGCCATGACCGCCCTTCACTGTCAGGCCTGTTTTCCACGTTATCACTGGAGGCAATCTCAATGCAGAGCAATATCAAGATGAGATTCTGCAACCAGAGGTAATCCCATATCGCCACAGTCTAGGAGCAAGCTCTATCCTCCAAGATGACAATGCTCACCCCCACAGGGCAGGGTTTATCAGAGACTACCTCCAGAATTTGGGAGTGGAGAGCATGTAATGTCTTACCTGCAGTCCTGACCTGAACCTCACTGAACAGTTGTGGGATTTGCTTGGATGTGCTGTTCCTGCCAGACTGGCCAATGCAACCACCCTGGCTGACTTAAGACAAATACTGGCTGGAGAATGGGACACCATCCTACAGCAGTGTGTGAGCAAGCTGGTGACCAGCATGAGGAGGAGGTGCTAGGCTGTTGTGGCTGTGTATGACTTTCCACATGCTACATGCTTTTGTTAAATGAATACATTGTGAAATTACAATATGTCTTGTTTCTTCAGACTTCAATCATGTTCTCTCTTTCTTCAAACAAAACTGTATAACGATCAATAAATATGTACAAGACTCCACTCAGGGGAAGGTTGTAGCATTGTGTTAACAAACACCTGAATGCTCCAGGCCAGAAAACTGCCAAATGTTTTGCATTTATAAAGGTGGTTACACTTACTGATGATAAGTTAATCAAGTGAATGTAATTAGCACCCCCTCAGTGTTACTTAGCCTCTTTATTCCTATGGAAGCAGTAAGAGTGTGTTTAGCTTTTTATAAACAACACCTCAAAAACAAGAAAACTGCATTGGGAAGTGTTGGTAGACTGTGACATTTGACAGTTACAGTTACTTTTATGTTGTTGTTCAAGTTATCTTATAGGAAATTATTAGATAATCTCCATGGAAATGATATACAGTGCATATATATGACAAATATACAAATGAAAAGCAATGACACATTTACATTGTGATGCAGATTACCAAACGATGTGGGTTTTAGAATAATTTGGAAATATGATGACTAAAATCAATTCCTCCACTGGAAAAAGGATAGTGTGAGGTTAGTTGTTGCTCTGCATTTGGCCTCAATACTGTTTGGTTTCCTCTTGTAGGTTATTGAAACTGTCCCACAGGTTGACACATATAAACCTACTGACTATAGCACATTGTCCAGCCAAATTTATGTATAGTGCCACATTTTCAGGAGTAATTGAACAAGTGAAGTCTGTTCTCTCATTATTTCACGACAAACTAAGAGAAACTGGAACATCGGGAGTTGATTCCAAGTGTTAAACATGCATTTGGAAGCTTTTTACTGGAACTCCAACTATGACGTCCTAAAAAATGTTGATGCAAGTGAAAGACGCCATGATTAGGTTGAAAAATAGAATAAACCTATTAGAGAATTTGTCAGGAGTGGCCAAGTCAACAGTCTGGTACATACTTAAAAAGAATGAATGCAATAGCAAGCTCAGCAACCACAAAAGCCCCTAGACCACAGTGCATGTTGACAGAATTATTTCCATGGTTAAGAAAAACAAATCCAATGAAGTCAAGAACTCTCAAGGTTTATCATCATCAAAGTTTAAAATCAAGAGACATCTTCATGCAGAGGGTTTACAACAAGGAACAAACCACTGGTTACACACAAGAACAGGAAGGCCAAATTACATTTCACCACAAAACATCTAAAAGAACCTCCAGAGTTCTAGAAAAAATAAATTTGGTCAGATGTAACCGAGATTAACTTGTAGCAGAATGATGGGAAGAAAAAAGTATGAAGGAGGAGAGAAACAGCTCCCCAAGCTATACAACATTGTCGAACACAGAGGAGGCAGTGTCATAGTGTGGGCATGTATGGCTACCAGAAGAACTGGGTCACTAGTGTTTATTGAAAATGTGATTGTTGATGGATGTAGCATGATGAATTATGAAGTGCACAGGGCTCTGCTCTCTGCTCATATCATCAGACAGTGCTTCACAGTGCAAATGGATAATGATTCAAAGCATACTGCAAAAGCAACCCAAGAAGTCTGTAGGTCTTAGATTTCAGGCAGGCTGCAAAAGATTTTCATTCAAAGATGAAAAACATATACTTATACTAGTTTGTCCAACTACTTCTGAGCTTTTGTAAAATGAAGGACTATGTATAAAAGAGTTGATGCAATACTTTTGCTTTCTGTGGATGTTTAATTTCTGAAACTAATTGTGGTGGACGAAAAGAACTAGGCCAGTGATGTTCCACTGAAAAAAAACAAATCGTGTACCCCTGCCTGTTGCCGTTGACCTCCTTGTTACCAATAAAAAGACGAGGCGTGTTTTTAACCCCGTAATGCCTGAAACATGAAACAACTGCCAGAAAATACTAATTTGTTAAAACAGGAGTGTTTATTATTTACTACATTCGAAAATTTACACTGATTATGTAGAGGTCTCAAAAACTGTGTTACATTTTACATGTAAAAAAATTACATGACTCTTCCAAAAATCATTTAGAAATAGAATAAATAAAAAAAGAAAAAAATTCCCCGGTCGCGTGGAGGGTGTGTGTAGAGGGGTCTGTATTGTTGGTTCAGCTATGCCACCTATCATATCGTTGTCTTGAAGATCTGAGATGAATAACCTGGATTTTCAAAGAAACACACACACACACAAAATTATATATATATATATATATATATATATATAAAAATTGAGGGAATTACGCTGGAAACATTACTGTCAGCTTTGAATATAAGAAGAAATACCCTCAGAGTTAAACAGGAAATGCAGTGCAGAGAAAGAGTGTGTTTGCCTACATTTTCTCAACAACATGAACCACAGCAACCCAGCTGTTGCAATGTTGCACATTATCAACTGGAGGAAGGCAGTGACATTACTGACTAACAGGAAATGGGGTTTTCACACTAACTGTGTTATTTATGTAGTATTTAGAATATTAGAGAATACGTCAACGGTGATTAAGCCATTACTCTAATTATATCTCTGTAATGTCTATCCTCTACTAAAAGATATACTCCCTGACTTCTTCATTAGTTAGTTTGATTTTTGTGCTAAATGAATTCAGACTATCAAAATGAAAAGAGACCACAGATTTTTTTATTTTTTTATTTTCATTATTATTTTCTACTTCACTCACTTCTTTTCACTCTCATGTTTATACACCACTCCACAAAATTAATCATTAGTTATTATCAAACTTCCCTGGCTTTGTTAGCCTGGTTTTGCGGTTTTGAGGTTTCTTCCTGTGAAAAGGGAGTTTTTCCTTCTGATTCTCACCAAGTACTTGCTCTTTACCTTGCAATAACGTGACTTGAGGTGACTGTTGCGGTTTGGCCGTATATAAACAACAAAATGATAAATGGATGGGTTCTTATATAGCACTGTTCTTGTTTACCTGAGCACTCAAAGGACTTTATACAACATGACTCATTCACACAAGCACTTTTTTTCTATGCTTAAGTGCTTTCTATCTAACATTCACACCTTAATGGATGTATCTGAGATGCCCAAGGATATTTGGCATACCAGAGAATGAACCACCAATCTTCCAGTTAGTAGATGACCTGCTCTGCTTCCTGAGCTACAACCACCAGATCATACCATACACAGTCGTTTCTTCTGTTGCAGTGTTAACATTGTTGTGTTCACTTAATCACAAACCTACATATACTCTTGAAAACGTCTGTTTAGGCTCTCTTGACATGTACACAAATTCTTTATTGTTTTTTCTACAAAGTCCTCTGGGAAATGTTTACAGTTAATTCCATAATTTTCTTGATAAAGACGACATTTTTTGTAATTTTTCCTCTGTATACTACCATGCTTTTAAATCAAACAGTCAAGATTGAAGTGACGACTTCTATGTTGAATTCAGGGAGTTTAACAAAAGCACTGTATTAACTTATTAGGGATTACAGTTATTTTGGTAGAAAATCTCCCATTTTCAGAGGTTCAAAATTAATCGCACAACTGGCACAAGTTTCATGTACAGGTGAGCTCTGTTCCCCTGATATTTCATTACAAACTGAAGCAGACCTAACATCTAAAGGAGATTTGAAGTGTTGAATTTATATTTATACAGTTTTTCACTGTTATTTAAAATCTGAGTTCCAAAGAGATGTCAGTGCAAGGAGGCCATCATTAGGCCTCTGAATAAATCAAAATAAAAAAGACACCAAAAAAAGTAAGTGAAGGACAAAACTGAAAAATCTGGATGAACAATGAAGACAACTAAAGTGAAAAATCGCAGAATCATTTTCAAGGTTAAGATAAACAACTTCACATGAACTAAGTGAATAACACTCTTGAGGATGTAGGCGTATTACTGTTAAAGTCTACAGCTGCCAATGGAGCCATGGTGTTTATTGATGATGTAACTGGTAAGTGTGCGGAGCTACACTCTCCTCCCCAGAATCAGCCAAATGCTGCAAAACTGATTCACTGTGGTTCACAGCGAAAATGGATGATAACCCAATGTATATGAAAAAAATACCCCCAAGAGTTTTTCAATGCAAAGAAATGGGATATTACTCAAGGGCCAAGTCAGTCACCTGATTAAATATACCTGTCATTAAATACAAAACCAAACCCAAAAAGACTTGCAGACAGCAGCAACTGAAGGCGACTTGTGTAAAGGCCGTGCAGAGCATTTACTGCAGATGACAGAGAGTGGAAACACAAGGATTTAGTGATGTCCATGGCTTCTATACTTCTGTCAGTCATTGACAAAAAATGGTTATCCAATAATTAGAGGAAATCCTTATATTTGACATTGTTATTTTGCATCATTATTTTGTGAGCCTCTGAAAATGGGGTATTAGGAAACAGCTAAACCCTTTGAATTCAAACTGAAAGCCTTCACTTTAACCACATCTTGAACTTTTCTAGGGATGGTAAATAAAGACAAGGACACTGACAAACATATCTGAGTTTCGAATTTAAAAAGTTGAATTTACATGTCTCTGTGGTTTTTCACACAGTTCTAGTTTCAGCCTTATCTGTTTTTACCTACATATGTTTCCACCAGATGTGTTTCCAGGTCCCTAAAACCAGAACGTTTTCAGACAGTTTGCATGAACTTTTCTTTCTTGATAAAAACTGATAAGACATAAATGTTTTAATTGTTTTGCTCCCTCAGCTCAGGGTACACATTCTACTTTAAATATCAGTTTACATGGAAGAAATTTTAGCTCCACCACTGATTCTGTTTTGAGACCAGAAAAGACTGTGATGTTTGATTTTTGCAAGTGTGTTGAAAATCAATTCTTATCTCTCTTCTATTTGTTTTGATTAAACTTACCTAACTTAGCCAATATTTTCTTTCTAAACTGTCTATGATGATTTTTTGAAAGGCAATAATTTAGGTTAGCAATCACGAGCCTGTAAATTATAGTTGGAGCACTGTGTAGTTCTCTGTTTACTTTGGTTTCACTGTTTGTTTACTTTACATTCGGAAACTGTCCTCTCAATAAGAAAGACAGTATTAGTCATTCTGGTAGGCATTGCAAGACCAAAATTTGGTCAATTTTAGGGGCAAGGGGTCAAGTTGCTGACTGTGACCTAGGAAATGGAGAATAATTAATAACTTTATTTTTATTATTTATGAAGGAGCAGGGATGTATGGGCCAACAAAACACTGTTTTTACCATCAACAACAGTTGTTCTTTTCCCACAGAATCAAAACCCACATTATTGGAAACACAATGAGGAAAATCCCCCAAGCTTCATGAGAGATTAGTCATTTAAAATCAACCCTATTTTTTTCTTTAACATAAATGTGGGGTTTTTTTTGTGTGGGCTTAAACCTAAAGCTATCTATGTTAGCAATAGTAATGCTATTATATAGATAGTTTCAAAAGGTACTAAAAAACAATGTGAAACAGTTTCATGTGTCATTAAGAGGTCACGAACAAATGTGTTTGGTTGCACTGTTTGGTTCAGTTGTTACTTAGAAGACTTAGCAACTGTCAAATTATAGAAGTCATTTTTGAATCTATTTACCCCATGGTGTCTGTGACCAGGCACTAGTGAAATAGGCTTAAAACTGTTTAAGTATCTGAAGTGCTGCGTGTACCAAAACATCCCCTTAAATATTTTTGATTAATTTCTCCTCTGTGTGCAGAAAAATAAAAGAATATATTTACCCAGATGATGATTAGAGAGAGAATTATTTTGGCCAGGGCCACTGCCACATAGCCAGCTATGCTCCACGTGACTGGCAGGTCCCAGACTTGTGTCTGGCAGGGCGGACTGGTCGGAGTTGTCATTGTTGTGTTCAAATAATTCAGTGTCGTCAGTGGAGCTGTGGGCACGCACTCTGTATTTAGACGACATAAAATAAAGAATCACTGTAGCACAAAGCAATGTTATTTGTATATTGGTTTGAATTTATTTCAAATTACTAATTGAAAACTGTGATATCAGTTATGCAGAATTTCTGCATTTGGGTTGCAGAAGTGGTTTAATTAAACATTTTCCCATTAGCAAAATATTTGCTTGAATTAATAAAAGAGCCTGGATGGAAAATATGTTCTTTAAATGTCACAGTGGAAATGGAAAAAGTGTGATTTCTGGAGAGGCTTTTCCTGCCTTTTGATGTGGCATCATGACAGTTTGCAGAGGCAAAGCGGGGGTTAAATTATGTAAGATTGTTAGATAGATTTAACTTCCTGAGACCTCCTGAGACTTGTGTGAGCATTATATGATGCACTATATGATGGCTTTGATGTATCTTACACTTACACATCTGCTCAGTAGTGTTTTATACTTTGTTAAGCAATGTTGACTTTATTGTGTAATAAAATCATTGTCCCATATGAGGACATATCTGTACATATATTTTACATTATATTTATGTTTATCATATACAGTTTCATTAACACCTCACTGTACATTTATCAATAAATAAATTTAAATTAGCAAGCATTTGTTCAATATTCACAGTTCCTGAAAAACCTTTAACATTCTGTATATCCTACAGAGCTTTAACTGCCCTGTACGAAGAAGATGCTTTGCCATAATAAACTCGTTAATCAAAAAGTCTGACTCTGTCTCTCAGTATCAACAAACGTGTCAATACATTTAGGCTAGACTCATATGTCTAGGCTCATATGTAGCTCAGTTTCAGTGCGCTACCTGAGGTAGCGAAAAATCATATTTCTGCCAGTGATATTTAATTGAAAGCTTACCATGAACGATCAGGCTGACTTTGTGATTCTGGTTTTGATCCCCTACATTTGCGCTGATGGCACACTCGTAATCGCCTGAATCGGCAGGTAAAACCCTACGCAGAAGTAGATTCTGCTTCTCCCCAAATGCGAACTCCCGAGAAAGGTTGTAGTACATTGGATCCTCACCATTACCCCTCCTGATAATGCCGTGTTTATTCCCATTGTTTACCTGTTAAATAACAAACACAAGCAGTTTTGATGGTTACAAAATTCACATCTACAAAATACAATCTACACTTTTAAGCCTGAAGTAAATGACTAACCTTGTACCATGCCACAGAGAGGAAATTGCTGTTCTTTTCAGCAACTGGACACTCAAGTGAGACATCTTCATTGCAGCTGCTTTCAATATTGATTTTACTCTGGCTCGCATAATGCACCAGCAACAGCTGAGATAAACAAACCACGGCGTTCAGAGAGAGGAGAGCTACAGTTTGAATATTTGGAAGCACCTGCAAAAACCTTAAAAGACTGAGTTTTGATGATGCTCTAAAATTCAGATTTAACTCACCTTAATGAGCAATGTCAGCCTGCACATCTTTTACAAGTCAATCAACTCTTGAGTTCACTTTAACAAGTGTTTCTCATTTTCCTTGAAAGTGAGTCATAGTTCACCAGTTTCCTGTAAAAGGGGCTTTTTAAACTGAGCATATTATTGGGAGGTATTTACTGAGTGGAAAAGCATGCCCCCATGTGGTGCAGTGTGTGTGTATACAGTGTACCACATTATTTGCTGCCTTCCTGATTTCTTATTTTTGCACATTTGTCACACTAACATGTTTTAGATCATAAAACAAAATTAATATTAGACAGAGATAACTGCAGTAAAAACAGTTTTTAAGTGACGATTTCATTTTCTAAGGAAAAAAGGCTGTCCAAACACTTAGCCCTTTGTGAAAAAGCACATAGGGTTTTTCCCACTCTTGTTAAATCATAGATTAACAGTTTTTTGGAATAGCTGAGTTCAGTTTCAGTAGCCATGTCCAGGCATGATTAATGAGAGAACTGCTGACTCAAGGAAAAGGGAAAAGCTGCACATCATGCTACCATCTATAGAAACTCAAGAACAGATACGAAACAAAGTAATTGATGTCTATCTATCGGTCTCAAAGCCACTTATAAGGCTTTGAGACTCCAGCGAACCATGGAGAGAGCCATGACTAACAGATGGAGAAAACTTTGATAAGTGGTAAACCTTCCCAGGAGTGGCCAGCCTACCAAAACCGATGACTCACCTAGGAGGTCACAAAAGAACTCAGAACAACATCTAAAGAACTGTTTGAACCATGAATTCTGCCCTCTACCAGGAAAAATGTGTCCAGCCGACTGTTTGTACCCTGAAACTCACGCACACTTGGATCATGCAGTAGGACAATGATCCAACACACACCAGCACAAAAAACAATAAATGAATTAATAAAATGAAGGTTTGAAGTGGCCTAAGTCCGAACTTAAAGCCTATTAAGTTGCTTTGGCACAGCCTTAAACAGGCCATTCATGCTCAAAAAACCTCCAGGTGGATAATTTAAAGCAATTCTTCAAAGAGTGGGTCAAAATATCTCCACAGTGATGTGAAAGACTCATTGCCAGTTATCACAAAAGCTTGATTGGAGTTCTCTGCTGCCAAGAGTGGCACAACCAGCTATTAGGTTTAGGGGGCAATTACTTTTTCAGATAGGACCAGGCCAGTACAAAAACTGCATTTTGTACTTAATTGTGTTATCTCTGTCTAACATTAAAATTTGTTTGACCGATTTTACGGTCACTGAAAGCGACTTCATTTATCCAAAGCATGTCCTGCAAGGTGGACGGGGCCAGACCCATTCAGACTCCTATGTATCGCTGTCTGTTGAAGTCCAGACAAAGATAATCCTGCCTCACTTAATAATCAAAGGTAAAAAGTCCTGAAAGTCTAAGATAAAAAGATGCAGCAGAACCAATGGGGATGATATGCTAAAATACCATACAAAGGGTTAAGTCCTCCAATTTTGGTCTTCACCATCTGAATGGAGTTTAAAGAGATTACCTGGGATAAAAATGTATTTTTAAAAATAGTGGCAGCACCACCTCCTCGGCCAGAAATCTGAACAGCACAGAAAAAAGAGCAGTGTCCGGGACATGGTTGTAAAAATTGTGAGACTTTGTTCTCACGCTGTCCTGCGTCAGAGATAAATATAAAGTCCAGCTTCTCATGTCAGATCAAGTCATTTTAGAATAAAATACATTTTTGGCATTAATTGCCATCATTTTAGTATAGGGTCATGCAGACAGAAGTAGACTACTTCAGTCTGTGGAGACACTTGGATTATATACTTTGTGACTTTGAATGAGCTTTTTAAAGTTTTATCAAATAAGCCAGATGATGCAATTTTTAAGAAAATACCAGGTGTATAATTTGAGGCAACGTGGGGCATTTTTATGACAAGTTCAGCAGATTTATTCATCTCTATTTATCTAGCAGATGTAAAACAACAGGAGTTGCTCCAAAGTGTTTTCTAGATAAGCCAGATGTGTTCATCCATGTCTCAGAAAACTGACGTGAAAAATATTAAGTAAAGTCCAGGTCGGTAAAATTAAGACAATGCAGGAGTGCATAAAAACATGCACTCTATCTGAAGGTACCAGATGGCGATAATTCTGGCTGGAAAAAGATGTTCAGTCATATAGCAGTGGTAATTACAGTGGTAATTACAAATTTCCCACGTGTGGGACTAATAAAGGTTATCTTATCTTATCTTATCTTATCTCATCTTATCTTATCTTATCTTATCTTAAAATGTCTGATTTGATTACTGTTAACACTTTCCTGTTGAGTGTATGAGTTGTCAATCACAAGTCATTAGCCAAAGACTTTATTCATTTTGTTTTGTTTTAGTAAGAAATCTAGCTGCTGCAGGGCAGGTGTCTCCTCTGCTGGTTATTAAAAAGAAAGGAGATTTAAGGTACTCCTGCTCGGCTTCATATTTCAGACCCAGAAGCCATGAAAATCTTTTATACTTTCCATGATTCACACACTTTGCTGCAGCTAACTACCGTGTAAGATCCTTTCCTGTTTCCTTTCACTGTTTGTCTTTAAACACTTTGAAACATGGACACGAGGAAGACAAGATTAACAAGAGCATAACATACAGTTGGGTGCATAATTTGTTGGACAAAGGCACATTTTTGTCAATTTGCCTTTAGACACCACTAAAGATAATTTTAAATCAGCTTTGATTCATAAAGTTTTTATTTTAAAAAATGTATTAAAGCATTAAAGTATTAGTATTAAGGTAAGTAAAAGAGGCTGTCATGTGAAAAAAAATTAGATAAACCTGTCAGAGAGACAGAGAGCAAGAACTAGGACTACTAGGAGTAGCCAAAAGAAATGAATGCGCTGGTCAGCTCAGCAACCCCAAAAGACCTGAAAGACCACAGAATCAAGAGACGCCTTCATGAATGGAATTACAGAGTGTTTACGATGAGGTCCAAACCAGTTGTTACACTCAAGAACAGGAAGGCCTGTTTTTTTTTTTTAATCTCCATCATTCTTTATCAGAATGATGGAGATAAAAAGTAACGTATGAAGAAGAAGAAGAAAAAAAGCTCATGATCTGAAACATACCTCATGGAGGAAATGTTATGGCATAGGCATATATGGCTGCCAGTAAAACTAGGTCACTAGTGTTTTATTGGTGATGTGACTGCTGATAGAAGTAGAAGAATGAATTAGGAAGTGAAAGGGGCTGTACTCCCTGCTCAGATTCAGCCAAATGCTGCAGAACTGACCAGACAGCTCTGCACAATGCAAATGGAGAAAGACCCAAAGTATACTCCAAAAACAACCAGGAATCGAGGCAACTGATCTCAACCCAACTGAGCACGCTTTTTCGTTATTAAATACAGATTAAATCCACAAAGAACTACAAATAAGCAGCAGCTGAAGGTTACTGCAGTAAAAGCCGAGCAGAGCATCTCATCGAACAGAGCATTTCATCATGTCAGTGGGTTCTAGACTTCAGACGTCTGACTGAAAAGAACTTTCACCTAAGTGTTCAAAACAATGCTTATATGTAAAATGATGTCTGTCCAGTTAAACTTGAGCCTCTGAAAATGGGGGAACTATACATAAAAATGGGTGTAAATACTTAAACAGGTAATGCAAGACTTTTGTAAAATGCATAAATATCTTTTTAAATCTGCACTTCAATCACGTATCGGTTTTTTGCTTTAAAATCCACTGTGGTGGTGCACAGAGGCAAAATTACAAAAATTGTGTCTTTGTCTAACAATTGTGGCCCTAACTGTAAAAGGTGTACGCAGGACCTAATGTCTTGTTGATCAGTACAGCTGCACCAAGAAACATACATCACTGACCAGAGGGAAGAATGCAAAACATTTTAGATATGAAACAGATCTTAAGTCGGTCAGTAAGATCTTTCTCCCACAGACAGATTGTCTCACATTAATCACACACACACTCTTATGAGTCTGGCTCATCCTGTTGTTTTTAACACAGGGAACTCCCCATTGTCTTCCTTGAAGCATATTATTTGTATGCGTCGCTCTTGTTGACAAAGGAGGTCGATATATGGTTATTAATAGCAGGCTCGCTTTATGGAAAAGGGAAGCGTGAGGTCTTTGGATTCCACCATCTGCATCAAACAATACCTCATTCAGCAGCAGCTGGCAAAGGGACATAGAAATTTACTGATGTTACAGCAGAACATTGGTGGAAATGAGGATTTTCTCTTTTTTTTTCTTTCTTTTTTTTTGGCCGCTTCCTATTGGACACCAGTAAGTGCAGCTGCGAGCGGTTTTAGATCTGTGACAGGGAATAATCCCAGCATGAGAAATAAATAGCTTATACAAAAACATGCTACTCCACATTTCTTAAATATCTCTGCGCTGCAGATGTGCCGATATTCCTGTGCTGGATTAAGAAAAGCGTCATAACCAAGCTCAAGGGAGTCTTAAAGTTCATGCAAACTATGTGTTACAAGGAAATAGTGCAGTCATAAAAGTCAGTGACAAAAACTTGTAAGACTCATCGAAGTTGTGATTCTCTGAAGGTTTAATTTCTGGTGTAAATGTGAGTGAGTGAATGTATGGTGTGTGTGTGTGTGTGTGTGTGTGTGTGTGTGTGT
>VUQG01020175.1:0-14345 GCA_015106755.1 Etia nguti
TATACGGTTGTGGGCACATGACCTTTGGATAACTAGGAAATGTGGTTAAACAGGTGTAAGCATATATTGTGTGGCAGGAAGTCATGCACACACACACACACACACACACAGTGTTTTAACCTTTCGTGACCATAGAGGGGTTTTACAATGGGCGTTTGTGAAACTGTGTGTCACAGAATAAAAGGCGGCAGGGGAAGCTGGTTCTTTGGAGTTGTTGAGACCGAGGGCAGAGATGCTGCCGTCCGGCTCCCCTTGCTAGCAAGTAAAAACTGGTTACGTTGTTGTCTTGCTTTCTTCATGAGTCATGTGTCTCTGAACTAGCGGGCCTGCTGAAGCGCAGACCCAACAGCATGTTTCAAGCAATGTCTTTTATTCTGATTACAATTAAATCTTGAACAGTTCACATTACTAAGGTAAAAACGGGTTCAAAATAATTAATTTATGTATTCAGAACATAAAACCTATGACTATGTACCCATGTGTATACTGCAGTAAAGCAGAGACAAAGAAACTCTATTGGCATCCTTTTTTATAGCAATCAAAGCAGATGTTCTTTATATTGTGTAGGCTTAAGTTAATGAGAAAACTGCATTCAGAACCTCTTTAAGTTAAGACCAAGCAAAACAGCACACATAAGGAGTCATGTGCTATGGGCATGATCTAAACTTTACCATCCACACTGAGAAGTTTAAAAGCAGTCATTGAACACAACATTCTCCATACAAATATGTGTGTCCTGAGGGGATAGGTGGGACAATAGAGGCTGACTCTGAGAACACAGATGGTATGACCATCTTCCTCATTGTGATCTCTCACCGGTTATTGCTGGCATGTGAAAAAGAGTGGCACGTGTTATGGAGGTAATGCATGTCTATGTGGCGTGTTGGCCTGAATTTAGAGACAAGGACAGTGACAAGGGGTTTGGTGTATGGGGAAGTGAGCTTTTCAAACTGGGGTACAGTGGAGGGTAAGAAGTTATAGTTGAATTGCCACTTACATCAGAGCTAAACATGGATGGAAAAGGACAGAAGTTCATTTTTCTCACTGGTATACCTCTTTAACAGGGACGCCTTTATCCCCAGGCTGAGTTACAGAATAGTTTGATGCTGGTCATATGATGAGGTGAGTGAAGAACAAACTCTCTCCTCGAGGTCACGTCCCAGTGCTAATGGGAGCCAAACCCTTTTCAAGTCACAGCATCTTGACTTAGTAATATTAGACTGCTACTGGACTGGAACTGGATTGTTTTTCTAGGAATTAACCAGAGGAAATGGATATGATGGGTGCTGTTTATTTTAGCACGACTGTTGAAGACTGCATATTTTTATACTGACAATATTGAAGAGACATTTTACGGTCAAGTTTGTGAACCCTCCTAACTTCAAATATATATAATGTACTATAATATCTCTGGGTTGAGATTTTAAAGATTTCTAAAAGAGTGCGAAAAGACCACCTATAATTAAACAAATAAATAATAAAAGGACATTTTCTGTGAATTAAAGGACAGGACAGTCTGAGCAATAAGCTACCAGAACTTTTTCTGCAATTTGTACTGTTGAAATTAGACTTTTCTTTCTTAAATTAAGATATTTTAGGGATTAAATTGTAGTTAAACTTCTTTACACTCACAGAAAAAGGAGTTTCATTGGTCAGGCCCACTTAAGATCAAAGTGGGTTGTATGTGGCCCACGATGTAAAATGAGTTTGGCATCAGTAGCATTAGTGTGTGACATTAAATGATCAGCGCGTGCAACCAGTAAGATGGAGGGGTGTTGTTGGAAAACAAGCAATATGTGGCCGTGATTCGATAGCTTTTCAAGTCAGAAATTTTTTCAAAGACAGGGAATGGAAACTACCACAAGAGTGGTTTTGTTCTACAGCACTTGTCATCAAGCTTTCCAATACACCCCCTCTTACCGGATGGGACTCCCTGTCAGTATCTATTTACAACGCTCTATTCTAGCTCCACAACTAGAATAGAGAGCCACCACTGCAACACAAATAAACTACCCATTAAATAAAGTAACCTAAAAATAATAACCAAAAATGACCTAATAACCTAAAAATCTGAATCTTTCTGAAATCCTCTCTAAGAAGAAAAAAAAAGTAATTTCCGCAATGTTAACCCTCTGAGTCATCATTGGTGACTAGCTCCAAACTAGCTCTGAACCCTAACCTGAATATTCCAAGAAAGTAAGTTGAAATGATTTCCACAGGAGAACTTTTCTGAACTTTAATATAAGCTATTAAGGCGACAACAATAAGAGCAAAGGATAGTGTTGATTGGCATATGACAGGGTGGCAAATACAACAGTTACTTAGGCAACTGTTACCTGCAACACCCACTAGCAACTGACCGTCAGCTACAAAGGGATGTGCACTGAGTGAATCAGTTCCTGTGTGGACACTCCTTTAATTTTAACTGGCACTTCCAGTCTCCTGTTTTTGCTACTGGCTGGCTTGTGGCCCAGGTTGCTGCTTTGGCCGCCCTTTATGCCATTTAGCCACCTTCCCAGAAGGAATCTCACACAGTTGGATGTACTCCAATTCAACCTCAGGGAGTACTTGCTCTGCTCTAGTAATCTGCTGTGCACTGGAGGGCCAAATTAACCACAACCTGCAGGAGGTGAAAAGCTGGTTGATGTGCCGCTACGCTGAGCTCGCCGAGCCGGCAGAGCAGAACAAAGACTACCAGCCGGCTGCTCCAGAGTTCATAAGCACTCGCACAAGAGGCACATGGATATACAGCTGTTATTTTCACGATTTAGTTAGCAAATATAATGTTTGCAAAGTAAAACTTCTGTGTTTATTTGTGTAATATTTAACATAGAGAGGGAGAAAAAGGATGAGAGCAGGATGAAGACAGCAAAGAGATGGAGCAAAAATAAACAGGTAAGAGAGGAAATGTAGTCAAACTCACTAAAAATTATAAAGCTGTGTTGTCCTGTTATTGATTGTGGATCCCCCACTTGCTCTTATAATTATTATGAGGTTATATTTTTTTCATTTTTAATTTCTAGTTGAGTGCGGAGGATAGAGAGAGAGAGAGGACAAAGGAGAAAGGACGAGGCAGCAGATAGTGAAGTTAGCTGGAAAAACAATACTTATTTTTCACAAAGAAGTTTTACGTGTATTTCATGGATGCCTTGCGTGCTTTCCAGTAGCACACTTAAAAAATGCCAGTGGACATTCTAAACAGAACCTATTGATATGAATGGTAGTTTATTCAGGATTCATATCACTCTAAACATGGCTCAAAAAGGATGGCTGCCACTATACTGACGTGAGAGACTTCAGATCTATTCTCCACTCGTGAAATTGGGATACACGATGCTACTTCTTTCCTGACTGAGCCTTTATCTCGGGGTTGATAACTAAAGGCTCCACCCTAAAACGGCTGGATTAGACTGAGATCTCCGACTATTCACTCGGCTTATTCTTAAACACTACAATAGATCATCCAACCAATTAGGTTGCTTTTGAAGGTAATATGGTAATGCACTGCAAATGAGGTCTGCAAATGTGAAAAGGATTGATGACATTTGCAAACAGTATATTTTTTTAATATTAATTACAAGGCACTGTATGCATAACATTATGATTGGGAGCTGAGCCTGTCTAAAAGTTTGAACTAGAATCGCCCCTGGGTTCAAGTATGACACACAAATTGAGGCACACACAGAAATTCCTGTTTGCTCCACAGCTCAGACTGAGGACACCCAGGAATACTTTATAGCTACATTGTAGTACATTGACTTTTACAGCCTTGATTTCAATTTCACGCAGTCTCTCCTCCAGTTTGTGTGTCAAGGGCAGTTTCACTGACTGTCTTCATTCTGTCTAAAGAGAACAAACTGAAAGACTGAAAAAAAGGAGGAACACATGGGTGATGTTTACTAACCCTAACCAAAAATTATATAAGTGTCTCTTAAAAATTCCTTAACAAAAAAAAGCCAGACAAAATAAAAATTTCAAGATGTTTGGGTCTCATTTTTGAACAAAGAAGAAAGAATAATGGAGGAGTTCAGGTTTGGATGTTGGATCATCCACATGATCGGTGCGTTTCTCACCTATCAGACTGTTGTGTTCTGTGTTGAATAAGGTTTATAGCTCAGTTTCTCAAAGCTTAAAGTGTGAAGCTGCGTTATTGACCACCACTATATCGGCAGACTAAATAAGGAAGTGTTTTATTTGGGTTGCCAGTTCTCATAGAGAGTGGGCAACCACTCACATTAAAGTTTTATGCAAGCTGAGAAAAATGAACAGCAAAAAACTGCAATACTTTCATTTGAGATACGAGTTATATACTGTCAAAGTATATATGTTGCTACAGTGATGTGCAAAGGTCTTGAGCCACCCCTCATTTCTTTACATTTTGCTATCAAGGAGCCAGACATTTGGACGCTGGCTGCTTCGTCATTCATTTAGTCCAGTCCTTGTACCTGACCGTTTTCAGACAAACCTGTTTTTGTGTGTGTGTTAAAAGAATCATTCAAGGATAAAAAGGCACCTCATTCGAGGTGTGTCTACACATATGACAAAAACCTAGTTTAAACTATGTATCTAGTCACTTTGTTACACATTTCAATCAATCAAATGCATCAATTTTCCTAGCAAAATATAACCAGGGATGGCACAAGACTTTTACGCGTACTTTATCTCTTAACTTATTTTAGATTCACGTGCTCATACATGTTCTTGCACACCCTCCTGTCTCACTGCAAACTAAGTACAGAAGATTGAAATATCTTCATACTGCTTTCCAGTTTCACTGGGCTGTGCATCAGTATTGCAACCACCTGCCCTGGCAGCAAATTTATGCCGCATAACAATTTCAGTTTTTCATCACGTGAAAGTTGCTATTTTGGTGTCAACGTCACAGTCAGTGGACATCTCAAACTCCGTGCCTGTACAGGCCTTTTACGTCAGTCAGTGATCAAAAAAACAAAATAAAAACAATGGCAGCTACAGCTCATTTCAAGGAACGAAAATATCCTGAGACGTTGGCAAATACCTTTATCTCATCACGTGTACAAAAAAGGGACTTGGGTTGTCACGTTCAAACCAAGCAGACCTGCACAACAATCCAATACACAAAGAAGCAGATCAATGAAAGTAATTCAACAAACCTCCGACATCACCGACTTCGCTGAAGCTGGGAGTGGAAATCCAATTGAAATACAAAATCTGGCTTATTACTCATAACTCCATCTATTTATAAGAAGGTAAAAAAAAATTTTTTTTAAAAACAGGAAGCACTCTCTACTGCAAACATTTAACCTTTATTTAGAAATAAAAACTACTACCTACTAACCATGCTGTCTATATTTTTCCCTTTTTTATATTTTATCAACAAAAGCAATCCAGTGACTTACAGAGATTGCTTTCTCAAACTGGGAATAATTATTTGCATTGGCAAATAAGAGCAGAAATCAATAACACAGGGAGATAAGGGAGACTTCAATGAGGTACTGAGTGTGTCAGGATTATAAATCCTTTAGAATTTAAAAAGAAATCCAATTCACACCAGAAGACAAGGGGTTAAAGGGTCTCCAAACCTGTTGTCTTCACTGTGACCTGCTCTCTTTACACTCATTTTCCTTTCCCGCCACTCTGACGGAGCAGGAACAAAGCCTTTCTCCAGCTGCCCGTCTTTTCAGTTGGTTCAGGTGGTTTGGATGAATAGCAGACTGGCAACAGCAGCTCCATGACTGCACTACAGTTAGCACAGTTGGGTTGAAATACAAGGCAGTGAGTCAGTTTAGCCTAATCATTTCCTTCACATTAGCCAAAAATGATCTATGTTATATTCTGTAACAAAGAAGACTCTGGTTAAAGCTCAGGCAACAGGTGGAAACTTAACTCCCACTCTTACTAGGCACCCAGTGGTGGGTCAAAGCTCCATCAGCTGTTCACTGGGGAAAAAAAAAAAAAAGGTTGCCATTCTGGTGCGCTCTTCTCCCTGTTCAGGGGTCACAGAGTCACAAATAGACAGAGATTCATGTGACCTGAAGCCAGGCCAGGAAAGACACTATCATTCAGTAAGGTAGAGAGACTGCAACAGAACCACCCCCTATAAATCATTTAAGTATCACAAAACCACAAGGGAAAGCACCCCACAGGATCCCCTTTCTCCTGCTCAAACCACACTCATGGTTTCAGA
This sequence comes from Etia nguti, assembly GCA_015106755.1. Lineage (NCBI taxonomy): Eukaryota > Metazoa > Chordata > Actinopteri > Cichliformes > Cichlidae > Etia > Etia nguti. The sequence goes on from VUQG01020175.1 coordinate 6,167, forward strand.
TTATAACTGACACGCTTAAGGTGTAAATGCATTCATTTCATGTGTTTTCTACTCCAGCTCCTGTGAGACACCATCACCCACGTGGTACCATTCAAGAGCACATTACAGCTGCCAACACACACGCGCGCGCTCCTACACAACCACGTGTCCAACGATCGATCACAAGGTTATCTAAAGATGTAGCACTACTTTATTCACTTTTTCCATTCGACAAGAGTTCAATTTGATTCTTTTGTTTTTTAATCACAAAATCGGGAAGAAGATGCAGCAATGGTTTAAATGCGTCACTCTAATGCAGAGAGAAACAAAAAGAGGCGAAATGTGAAGCGCAGGAAGGAAAAAAGGCGTTAAGAAACAGCGTTTTTAGCACCAAAATGTTTCCACTAGTCAGCCCTCTTCTCTAGCTGGACCGTCTGGGTCTAATCGCCGGAATAGAGCGCGAAAACGTGGCGCTAAATTTAATTTAAATCAACAAAGGACACACGCGGCCGAGGAGCAACGAAAGCCCCGGTCTGTTTGCCTCTATTTTTCTACCTCTTGAGATTCTTTTAAGGTATAAAAACGGACCACGGCGTCGTAACGTCAACATAACACCACAGATCAGCATCCGATACAACAGCAACGTTATTTTTCAGCAATTCGCTTTTTTTTTTACGCTTAATCTGAAGGCGGTTTCAAACTACCGCCGCATTTCTGTGGCGATACCTGATAATAAAGGTAAAATAAGCGCCTGTCAGGTCACACTACCGCTCACTGACTGCAATGTGATGTCTTACCTTACCGGAGTCGGTGGAGTTTCTTGTCTCCTTCACTCTGTCCACACAACTCAAACTAACAGACACGCCTTCGTGATGTGATCGCCCAATCGCATCATTCATCCTAATACAAGTTTAGAACAACAAAAGGCGCACACGGGGACGAAAATAAGCCTGTTATTGGGTTCTAGCCCTCCAGGGTATAAAAACAAATGTCTAAAATTAAAATGGGCCCAAATAAAACACGAAAGCATCTTTTTGTCACAGTCTGTGAGTTTGGCTCGGAGCCTTTCGTTTAAGTTTTCTGTATTGTTTTTAATTTGTAGTTAAGACTAATTAATTTTAGACTGTTTCGTTGAGCTTTTTCGTTTCAGCACTATCCGCAGGGGCAGATCTAGAAGGGTGGCATGGGGTGGCACCATGGCACATGTTTTTTTGTGTGATTTCAGGTCAGTTTTGTTAATACAGTATGTCAATGAAAAAACAACTAAATTCAAGCACGTGAGGTTGTGCTGAAAAGAACAATACCAAGCAAGGCAAGGGAAAAAAATTACAGTGAAACAATTTGAACCTGAAACACAAATAGTCAAAAATGGCCAGTTATATTTTGGACCTCAGAGGGTTAACCCAACAAATCATGAAAAATTAGGTTCAAATTATTGTTCATGACAGTGCAGATTTGTGACATTTTGTGTAAATTTAAGTATGCAACAATTTGATTTTTGCTAACAAAAAACAGCGTGAAACTTAAGTTAGACTTGTGTTTCTAAATGAACTGTCCCATGTTGTGTAGCTTTCTGGATTTTATATGTATTAATTATACAGGCTATACAGTACATAAAGTCAAAATTCACAAATTTTATGTAACTGAAATGTTTGATTATGTGGACTACAGAAAATATTTAAGTTATGGACTATATTTATATGAAACATGTGTATACTTACTGCATTTGAATCATTTTAACCACATGTAACCACCTGCATATGTGTTTGGGGGAAAAAAGGCTTTCATTTTGTCACACCATTTGATTTTCATGCCACCCTAAGAAAATTTCTCTAGATCCGGCCCTGACTATCCGTAGTATTAATTTAGGTCAAGTTTTGATTTTTCATAAACAATGAATAAAAAAATTACTCATAACAAAGTGTTTCTACACTGTAATTCTACTTAAAAAGAAAAAAAAATGAAAAGAATACAATTTGTGCAAACACACTATAAAATGCTATGGCTAGGCAAGTCAACTGCACTTTCAAAATCGTCCCTGAATGGCATGCTATGAAGGCTAATCAGTGTGGAGGCGGAGGAAGCTTGAGTATTTGATGTGGGACAACAATAAAATGTCATCTGTCACCCAAGACTTTCTGGATGTGTAATGCCAATGTCTGCGACTGTTTTTGAAACATCTTAGATGAGTAATCATATCACTACTGACGTGAACAGCACAACCAGAAATGTGGCAATAATGTCACTTAAAAGGAGCAGCTTATGGTACAAATGAAACAAAGACTGATGCCAAATCCAGTAATACAAAGGTACTTGCCACAGCACAGCATAGTTTTTCTTTGTTTTTGCTACAAGAATTCAGAACTTTAAAATAACAGCGGAAAAAAAAAACAAAGTAAGCAAAAATACCACAAACTAAATATATTCTATATCAAAGCAACCACCTTTTGTTTTGATAACACCTTTGCACAGCCAGCGTCATGAGCAAGTCTTGAGGGAGATTCCACATTTGCTGAGTACTTGCTGGCTGCTTTTCCTGCAGTAAAACTCCTTCCAGACCCCAGTGATCCCAGTGATTTTGGAGGCATGGTGATCTGGCACAGCACTCCATCACTCTGCCCTTTGGTCAAAAAGCTTTTTCAAGGCCTGGAGGTGTTTTTGGGTCACTGTCCCATAAACAGATAATGATCCAATTGAACACAGATGGTGTGTTGCTGCAGGATATTAGAGATACAATCCTGGTTAAGTGTTATCTTCATGTTTGAATAAATCACCAAACAACTCGCACCAATATTTTACAGATCTCACAAAGATGTGGCGACTGAAGCCAAAAACTGTAACACGAAAGCCAGATTAAAACAGTCTTCTCATCATAGACTGTATCTACAAGATGGTGCTGTAGCTGCTGTGATGACAGCCATTGCTTTTAAATTCTATATTTTAAAGCCTCAGCATTAGAGTTGGGGCCAGAAGTTTCCATATTTGGACAAGAGGCTGTAGTATGAAGTGATCAGCTGATTGTAGCACACTTGGTTAGCAAGTTACATTCATAAAGTGTTTGGGTAGGTTAACGTTCCCTCTGTGGAGACACCTCAATCAAGGCAACACCTTCCACCTACAGATGGGTGTTTTATTAAAAAGTCATCCATCATACAGTTGTTATGAATTCCTAGTGGCTACAATTGTTTTAGGACCAGTTTGTAAATGTCCTTTTTAATGCTGTAACATTTGGCCCCGGCACTTTAGAGTTAGCTTAATTTTTCAGCCTCCAAGGTTGTCTCTTACTCCTAATGCTGCGTTCACACCAAACACGAAGCAAAGTTTCTGCAAGGCACCATTACATAGAGGGGAACTGACACAAACAGAGATAAATCCATGTTTGAGTGATGTTTCAACTTCGGTCATGAAAACCCACCAGCTGTGATTCTCCCATAAAGGAAGAAAAGGAATTTAACGTGTCTTCTACTTGAAGCCTGAGAAGCAATGATTCGGAATCCAATCACAAAGTTCGGCAACCCTAATGAATGTATTCTTTGATCCTATTCTCTAAAGCAGATGAAACTCAGTACATAAGGCAAAAACAGAGTTTGTACAATTACAATTTTTAAAAGAGTTTGAAAGTCAATATTTGATATGAGCACCTTTATTTTTCAGCACTGCCATTCTCTTAGACTAGCTTTCTAGTAATTTCTTAAAGTAGTCTTCAAGAATAGTTCTACAGGCTTCTTGAAGGACATTTAAAGCTTTTCTTTGAATGCTGGCTGCTTTTTGCTCCGTTTTCTATCAAGATGATCCCACACTGCTTCAGCAATGTTTAGTTTCGGGCTCTGCCGATCCATAGCATGACTCTGTCATGCAGAAAAATAAAGCTGTTGCCAAAAATACACTTTTCAGATGGTATCAGTGGATTAAAATCTAACCCTTCTTTCTGCATTTCCAGCGCCATCAGTTTTGACAAGATCCCCAACACAACAGGCTGAAATGCAGCCCCAAACCATGACAGATCCACCATATTTTACAGATGCTGTAAACACTCATTGTTGCACCTCTCCTGACCTCCTCCATACATACTGACAATGATTTCAACCAAAACTTTTCGATTTCGATTCATCACTCCAAAAGACCTGTTTTCAGTCACTGTTGCTTATTTTCAGTCCAGTTATTGTGTAATTTGGCATTCCTCAGTCTTTTCTCCCTGTTTCCCTTCCTCATTAATGGCTTCTTGACAGCCACTGGGACCATTTCCGATAAGGCTTTGGCAAACAGTAAATGGATCAACTGAAGGGCCAGATGCATCTCTCGGGTCCTGTGTCAGGTCTTTCTAGACTGTTACATACACAAGGACATGACTTTCAGATAATATCTACCACGTTTTATTTTATCCTCCACTGTCCAGTTTTCTCAAATCCCAAAAGTCGATTCTGTTCATCTGGATGTAACATTTTCATCCAACTGACTTCTTCAGTCTCAGCTGACTGCAGGTTTCCCCAACCTTATAAGGCATGCTTGGCCAACTCCAGGCCTTGAGGGCCGGTGTCCTGCAGGTTTTAGATATCACCCTGGGTCTGCACACCTGAATCAAATGATTAGTTCATTACCAGGCCTCTGGAAACCTTCAAGACATGTTGAGGAGGTAATTTAGCCATTTAAATCAGCTGTGATGGATCAAGGACACATCTAAAACCTGCAGGACACTGGTCCTCGAGGCCTGGGTTTGGACACCACTGTTATAAGGCATACATTTGCATAATGACATCCTTACCTGGATGATTGATCATGCATCAAAACGGTTTTCTCAAATCTTTTAAGGATTCACGTTACTGAGAAATATCTAGTTTTCAGCTAATAGCTCTTTGGGAATCATCTTGTTGGGCCAACCACTTTTTTTAAATCTGTCAGATTCTCTCATCATTGGAATTTTTGGTAGATTTAACTAAAAATGGGAACAAATTATGCATTTTTGTGTCCAGCTGCTGATAACAAAATGTCTAAATATACTGTTTAAAATTGGTTCGTTGCTAAGTTGTTTATTATGTGTAGAGACAACAGAGGTTCATCCCATGAGTTCGGCGCATTTTATGCTTGAGTGATTCATGGGTCAGTGTTAAGTGGTTTAGCAAACAAAACAAAGACTGGACTGACAGTAAAATGGTAAATGGCCTGTATTTGTATAGCGCTTTACTTAGTCCCTAAGGACCCCAAAGCGCTTTACACTACATTCAGTCACTAACCTACAGTGTTTTCAAATGCAAAGACACGAGGCACAGGAATTCACCCTGAAGGCCAATGCTGACCACGTTTAACAGTCTGAGGCATATAGAGAAGGACAAAACACCTACAGACAACATGAGAAAACCAGAGTATTCCTAAAGAGCTGTATTTGTGTAAAACAAAAAACATGAGTGTTTTTTCTTGTACTAGAAGAACTGAGCCCAGTTTTTGTCCTGATCAAAACCTGGAAACAGATGGAATCAGTTATTACTGTTGTGCAACACTTTGGCCTGCTGTATTTCTAAATAAAAGACAAACATCTTATAGAGTCTTTTAGAGTACAGCTTGTCTCAAGAGTGTGCAAAAAGTGACACCAGCATATAATTTCATCATAAGACGTGGGCCGTTGTTTGTGGACATTTTTGTGTCGAGTCTGGATACACTTAACCCTGGTCCCTGCTGTTTACTCATATAGTTGTGGTAGGTACACAGTCATCCACACCCTGTCTCCCCTCCGTCTAAAAAAAGCTTGCCGCGGTTTCGGACAGAAACCATCTGTGACGGAGAACAAGTCTGTCTGCTTCCATGCTAACCCAAACCCAGTGAATGACGAGCTGAGCAAAGAGGACTGAGGGTCCACTGTCTCTCTCTCTCTCTCTCTGCTGGTGTGAAGACACAAAACTGCACAGCATTTCCATCAACAGCCTTTCAAATGTATTTTTGTAACTATATATGTCTGTGGCTTGTTTACTGGCTTGTGTAGTGAAGGGGGAAAGTCGGTTAGCAGCTTGTCAGTGCTGTAGGGCACAAACTTAACTGGGTTTTTCCATGAAGAGGACTGAGACTGCGAGGGAGAAGGAAAATAAGAGAAAGGAAAAAAAGAGAATGTGGGTTCTATGAGAGACCTCTTTCATGAGGCAATGCTGAACATGCACGCAAAGATATCTGACAGGTAATGTGGGGAAGATAAACGCAGGTGACGAGCAGAAAATTGGGGCAGAGAAAACAGCCACAACTGTAACCCAACGGATGTGCGTGTTTGTGGTCTTTGGCGATAACTGACTCCTTTGGAGCGCCGCGTGAGATCTGGCAGAGGCGGTATTAGCCTGCACAAGCTGAACGTGCAGCCAAAGCAACCTTTCATATTGTCAATGAGAGCCTGAAAAAACAATAAATGGCCTTCTTCTTTTTGTTGTGTCGCTGTCAGATGAAATGCTTAACCCCTTCACTTCCCACTGACCCACAAACAGCTTCCTTGTTTTGCCATTTTTAGAACAAAAGTTCAGCAAATAAACATCACACGTCTAATTCGAGAACATCTTGTGAAGTTTGTGGCATAAGAGGTGCACACAGCGAGAGGAGGAGGGCATGACATGAATAGGCTGGAAGTGGCTTTCTGACCACATACTGAGATTTAAGAAGACAGTGGTAAAGAAAGGAATTCCAATGGATGGCCTCTAAACCCCCGAATGGCTTAGGAAGCAGAGTGAAGTAAGCTCTCTATGGGAGGATGAAGATTTTAAGACCTGGCTCCATTTTTAGGGGTTAAAACTTGGACTGAAGCGATAAAGACAAACAAACAAAGAAAAACTCATCACAAAGGCATGTGAGAGTGAAATCCCTCCTTATCATTACCTCAGAAGCCCCTTCAAACTCCCAACTGAGTGCAAGTGGTTGCAAAGGTCACACGCTAGTATGAAATCCCTGTCACAATGGACCATCAGCAAATATGCTACTGCACAGACAAGGAATTCCCCTCAATCTGGAGGTGCGTTGAGGGACAGGATTTTGAAACAGTCCATTATGGGATTCACATCCAAATCCAGCAAATTTAAAACTGGCATTAGTCCCAAATTGTGCAACTTGAAAAGTTGGTGCTCACATTCTTCTGTGTGACCATGAAATAAAACAGAAAACATCAGACTTTAATTTGCTGAATTGCTTTCAATCACTCCTTCATATATCACTAACTTGGTATGTATAAGTGTTGATAAAAGCTTATCTAAGCTTACCTGAAAAATGAATCGTCCCTGCACATTAAAATAATCTTTTCCATCAATCACTGAGCTCATTTTTCATTTCAGGATGGACAAACAGGTGTGAACATTTATATGAAAACTGAAGACAGAAAACAGAAGTTAATTTATGTCAGTTTGGGCAGGTCTTAACCTTCCACTGAATGCTTATAAAATGTATGAATTCCACGATGTTAAAACAAAGAAATCCTTCATTTTACAAGGTTTTGTACACAGAAATTTTGAGTCCATCCACCTGCAATGAACACACACGGAGAAGGCAGCGGGAAGAAGTCAGGGGGTTAGGTGACTTACTTAAGAGCACTTGGCACGTAGATCTACTGAGATAGCGGGCACCCACCCACAAATTTCTCACACCACTCTCAGTCACAGTTGCCCTCAAAAAACAGTTGCGAGTCTGTTCTGCACATGCGGAGGCGGAGGACTGTGTGAGTGTGCATTCTTGTCATTTCTACATTTCTATTATCCTTGAAATTAATTTGCGTAGTAACAGATTTGTTCTGACGACAGGACAGAGTTCAGTTCTCTAGAAAGAGCTGCTGTTATCCCGGGAAACAATGTGGTACTAAAAAAAGCCCAGAAATACGGAAACTGGAACCAATAAATAAACAATTAATTGCTTTATTCCACAGTTCATAACAAATGGCAAATGCTTCTCAGGCATAAAAGGTCAACATTTAAAAATGTTTGCAGTGCATTTCTGACTAGGGTTCCAATCCCAATGTGGTGTAAGGAAGGGGTCAGCAACCTGCAGCTCTGAACCCAGATTCTTAACGTGGCTTTGACAGAAAAACTAGATAAATATAAATATGAACGATGAGATGAACAATAGTTATTATTTTATTTTAAAGATTTGAACCTGCTGGCTTACAGGTGTGGTTGATATACAGCCGGAGTTAAATCTAAATTAACTGAAAGAAATCCTTCATTTTACAAGGTGGGGGGGGGGGGGG
>VUQG01020175.1:14365-36058 GCA_015106755.1 Etia nguti
GGGTGTGTTTATTTTAAAAGGGGGGGGGGGGGGGGATCTAGGTGCGTTACTTAAGAGAAAGTGGCCCTTTTTTTAAACTCTTAACCAGTCGGGTTAAATAGGGCCAACACACCATTGACTTTCACACCTACATCCAATTTAGAATCACCACTTAACCTAACATCTCACATCCATGTCATTGGACTTCCTGCAGGAAGCCAGAGTAAGATGCAAACTCTGCAGGGTCCAGGACCTTCTTGCTCTGAAGCAGCAGTGCTAACCAGTGCACCACCATGCTGCCCCTAAACACAACCCAACATTCAAGAATATTGAACAGGAAATCAAACCTCGAAGCATAACGAGTCCCAGGTACCAAGACTTCAAGCCATGAGTTGCATTCATGTATCATCATCATCGTTCAGATGAGAATTGCAGTTGTCATGAAAGATAGAAATGTGTGATTGGTGACTAACCAAACACATCCATGTGGGTGACACACTAACCAACCTATCAAATACATACACATGTTTTCCCTCACTCATTCTAGAACTGAATCCACACAAGCACTATCATAAAAAAGCCTTACCACAAAGCTCTATATTGGCTAATAAGAAGCACTAAAAACAAGCTCTGTGCATCCCTGATTAAAGCTCCTCCAGCAAGTCTCCTCTGTCCTCCTGATGCAATCTAGGAACTGATTTCATTCAACGTGACACACTGAAATTGGTTTACGTGTCACAGGCAAGAAGACAGAGGGAACGAGGAGGCACAAATTAGAGCGATGACGAAAGATCTCTGCCTCTATGTCAAAACTGTGCAAACAGTCTCTGAATATCTCCACTGCAGGGGTTTTCTAAAAGGTCAGTCAATTGTAAGTGAGCTAAAAGTGTGTTTCATGTAGAGAAAAGGAGAAACTGCACAGAAAAAAGCCACTTAAAAAATAAAATCTCTGTGTTTATATGGGCACTAGCTCACTCAATCTGTGATGTCACAACATCTGTTTTTCATAACTGCTTAATAAGGTTAGTGTCTTTAAAATTGCTGAATCAAAAGTCTCCATGCCCAGTTTTACTATGAACTAACTGCACAGACATTCACTGCGACACACACAACAAACATTAAACTGCAGTTAAGTTGAACAATCTCGCGATTCTGCACATGATTTGAACTGCAGCTGAAGTCCATGACTGCATGCATGCAAGCATATATATGTGTTTGCATGCAGTCACCTGTGTTTTCTTTGAGTATCTACTTACATAACATCATCTGTGAAAACAGCTCAGGAAATCTGAATTCCCCACTGACTGACAGCTGTTACAAGACTTTAGGTCCGGAGTACATTTGGCTATCAGATCATGACCATCTATAGATCTACTCTTCTCCTTGATGTTGTTTGCCACTCTTCATAATGTCATCAGTTTTCGCCCAGGCCCTGCTTTACATCTTATCAGGAGCTAACAGCCATCCTGTTGGTCTGTCCCCATAAGGAAAATAATCAAGCAGAGGTAACCAGAGGCAAAGGCTTTATTTTTTTTTTAACATTTTGGAGGTCTGTTTTCTGTGGTGTGGTTGCCCATTTGAAACCCAGTACTCAATTGTTCTTTATTTTCCAGTCTTATTGAACCTTGACTGTTTTCAACTCCCTCCACTTCACTCACAGGCCATCTGTTGAAACCATAATGGACACAAAGGCACACTTGAGGCAGTAATTGCTAAAAGAAAAAAAAAATGTATATATGTTTAGTGAAATTATATTTTCATAGTGACAACAGCACATAATTTCAGACTGTCAGAGTCAGGTGATGAGGCTCTCTATAATCACATTTTTTTTTAAGTCCAGGTCTTCAGTTTCGGCTCACCCTGGATTTCCAAGAATTAGTAATGGAGCCAGATATTTATTTAAACTATGCAAATGTTCTGCATAGTTTATCCAAAACATTAACAATAAATCACAGTTCATGTTCTGCATGGAAAATCTGTGTATTTTCCTTGGTCTTAGGGATTCATATAAAAATACTGTTCTATTAAACTGAGTGGATTAAAGAATCTACAACAGCTCCTAAAGTTCATTTTTATTATCAAAAAAGCAAAGTAAAGTTTAAATTGGTGGTTAAAATGATCCTGTGTGTGTAAGGAATCAATGCAGAGCTCCAGTTAGCTAAAAAACTGGATGCACTTCCAAAAGTATGAGTATTTTTCTTAGTCTCCTGACTAGCTTCGCCTTTAGAGATTGTATTCTGTGCAGTCATGGTGTTGTACAGCTTTATATTCTACTTCCATCTGAGAATAGTTTGTTTGAGGTGAAGCCTCCACAAGGGTGCCCAAACAGAGTGGAAGTCTGTAGGATGTGTGGGCAGGATTGGTAGAAAGGTAAAGGGTCACCTTTGTGGGGTGGTCAGGCTTTATTCTACATGTGGCCATCCTTCCACCTTTCCCAACCTCTTGGTCCTTACCAACTATCCAGCATAGAGACAGTTACAACCGTGGGCCTAAAAAAACATATCTCTGGTTGCTGTCTTCAAAATTTTATGTCATAATTACTGATCACGAGTGCTCCTTGATAGCACGAAGAGTCTTGACGATTAGAGGAGTCATCAAAAAAGCAAAACTATACAGCAGCAACAACCTGTTGTTCAGGCCTTCTGTTTGTGAGGGGCAGCCAATAAGAAAAAAGTTTAGTTATAGCTCACACAACCAACTATTAAGTGAAGTATGAAGTGATAAAACAGATTTATTCTGTTTTTAAGGAGAAAAAACAAGACTTTGGTGATATTGTTCACTGACCCTTTTTAAAATAACTTTAAACTTGAATCTTTATTTATGATAAAATAAATGATAAATGATTATTAAAAAATTGTGGGGTTTTGGGCACGAGCTTTTTTAACTTTTGAACAGGGGCATTTAAGAAAGACAACCACTGGCTTAAAGAGAGGCTGAACAGCTGACCTACCTCAACTGCAATTTGCACCTCAGGACACTTTGCACACTAAGTTCATTTTGCACATTAAGCTCCTTGTACATCCATCTACATCAACATCTGCATACCTCACTTGTCTTCACTTACTTATTTTTGTACTTACTTATTTATCTTCCATTATTTTTATCCTTATTTTTATCTTTATTTATCTTGTTCTTTTAACCCTTACCTAACTTGCCATTTGTGTATGGACAGCAAAAGAAGAATTTCATTGCACAGAGAAATGCTATTTCTTCTTGAATCTTGAAGGACACTATAACAGCTTGTTTCACACTGAGGATGAACTGAGGGCTGGACTTTATTTGCTTGTTAAGCTTACTGCTGACACCAGATCCCTCAGCTGCGTGTGGACCGCATGGCAGTGTGACTCTTGATGATTAAGTGTGAGGCATCTGCCACATGCATGGCCAAACAGTGACTGTGAGACGTGTCATGGGCACCATCATCAATCCGGTGTGCGTGTCAAACACAGATGTGGGAAAGGTTCAGGTCTACATTTTTTTAAAATTTCAGCCAAAGACATTTACTATTAATAGATGATAATTAACACTAGAAGCATGTTTATCATATTATATTACATTGTGTTTAGTTACATGACACCTCTACTCTCTTTTAGCCTCAAGTTGCACTGCTGAGACTTTGACCACAAGTGGCATGACGTCATCACGCAGACGATCATGCAACAGACCCCGACATATGTCAACAAATATCATTATTTGGAGGCGGAGTTAGCAATGCGCTTTTAAAAGAAGAAATCATATAATAATGTATAACTACAACATTCTGCAAAAGCTGTGCAACTGTTTGATAAAGGTGTGATATGCTTTTAAATGTTTTCAATGCTGTAAAAGTGATAAAAGGAGGATTTAAGATCTCAGTAAATCAGAGATAAAAGACTTAATGATGCCTCGAGGGTTTTCTTTTTTTACCAAAGATCTTTTAAAAACCCAAACTGAATATGAAACAAACAAAAACAAATAAACAATGTAACAGTATCTAGTATCTAATAACATTAATTTTTGTAAAGAAAATACAGATAAACATATTCTGTTATTATACTGAAGTTGGATTTATCTATTGTTTAGGCTGTTTTAATAGATGGACTTATAGACGTTACCCAAAGGATGTGAACGTCTTTTACCTGCCAGCTCCCAGTAAAAAAAACTATGTAATGTCTGATTGCACTGATGTGAGAACACTGCAAGTAATGGGGCAGAGAATTCCTACCTTGCAGTTATGCTGCTTCCAGCATGCTCACTCGCCTAAACCAGGGAATATATGCAATAATGAGAATGTTGCTGATGCGACTAGTCTCCTGCTGTGTGCTTCATATGAGGAAGGACAAAAAAGGACATCCAGGCATTCTCTTACGCATGCAACCTTGTCGTACGTGTGTGCAATGAGGCTGTGGTCATCCTGCAGTCTAGCCTGGTTACAAAATGTTTTCAGAATTAAGGAAACCATAAACCTCGAAACAAGCATACTGTGTGCTGTATGTGTGTTCCTCAAAATGGCATGCATATACCAGTCAGCATGTTGGGCAACAACATTATTCACATGACTTGAATATGTTTTTTTGTGTAGACATACATTTATATCAATAGCCTCAGAAGTGTTTCTCTTTCTTCCAAATCTTAAACTTTGCATTTCACTGATCTGTGGGTAACGCTTTGTAGTCCAGATCAAAGAAACTGGGCTTAATTTCAGTGCAAGTGAGAAGAGAAATTACAGTCAGCCTTGTGCCTGTAATCCATTTAGTTTTCGCCCTCGGCTCACTCTCTGTGTGTGGTCCTGACTCTTGCTCATACTCCACAAATGTCCCAATTATACCACAGTATCAAAATCAGCCCAGTCTTTTTCTTTTTTCTTTTCTTTCTTTTTTCTTTTGAGGAAAAGCAGCAGCAGCAGAAAGCTGTGATCCTGGTGTAACTGATACCAGATACACAGGACTCTGTGCAGTCCAGTGAAAACTCAACATGGCATATCAGAATAAATACCTCAAACCAACTGTCAACCATGGTGGTGGAAAGGTGATGATTTAGGCTTGTTTTGCAGCCAGAGTCACTGAGTCAATCATGAACTCCTCTGGAAACTGAAGTAACGTAGAGTCAAAAAGCGAAAACATAAAGGTTGGTCGACACTGCGTCATTTAACAGGACACTAGCAGATCTACAACAAAATGTCTGAAAAAGAAAAGAATCAACGTGTTGCAATGGGCCAGTAAATGAAATGCTGTAATGAGACTTTAAGAGATCCAAAAATCCTCCACAGTGATGTAAGAAACTGATGAAATGGTTCCCTTCGAGTTAGGTGTTCTATGGGGGTGTACTTAGTTAATTTTCTTTTTTACGTGACAGTACTTAATTATGCTACTATAGCCCAGGGCCAATATATACGGTCGTATAGGACTCACATGTCCTCTTATCACTCCCAGTGCAGTTGTATGTCACTTCTACATAACATTGAATTTGAATCACAGGTTTGTTTTTCACCCGGGCGCAGAGCATCCTGTGGAAACTTTCTTTTCACATGACAGCATGTTTAAACATTGAGAGTGGCTAATATGTGTCATAAAAAAGCAAGAGGCTGCTGGCTGCATGCTTCCTTACAAAATAAAATGCATGTAGTCAGAATCAGGATATCTCTCCACATTTTTTATAAAATTATTCTTCACGAATCTGATATAACATCGGATTAGGAATGTCTGATAATTATCTGAATTCTGAACTTCTGTTAGTGTTTTCTCCAGGTGTGTAAAAAGCCTTTTGCTCTGTTATTTATAGGCAGTTTACTTTGTGGACAGTACACTGAAAACAACAAATTTAAAGCTGCCTGGAAGTTAAACAACGTTCCACTATTAGCTGAAAGATTTAAATGGCAAACATATATTTCTGATTATTTCGAGGAGTTTCCCTGAACCAACATAACATAACATCCATCTTCATATGAAAAAACATATGCAGTCTTCATGAAGCAACTACCTCATTCTTATGAAATCTACTTTGCTTAACCAGCAACAAAGACAAATAGGTGTGAATCTTAGCTGACAAAAACCAAACTGACCTCGGTTCGTTCATCTAAACTCAACAAACTTCTGTGTTTGTGTAAAATATGCCTTATTCAACTTCTAAAAACAAACCTGAGATTATCTACTGATGAAAGTTAATCAGACCACATTCCTGGGTATTTTCTGCACAAACACGCTCAGGTTATTTGTAATAGCAGACTCTTTTTTATTTTAGTGACTTTAGAAGCTCTCTCAGTTTAGTCGAGACACCCTCCCTTTCTCCCTGTTGTTTATATAGTAAGTTAATCATAATATCCATCATGGAAGTCTGTGTCCATACTAACAGCTTTGTGAAGTTGTAGTTAAATGTTAACTAGCGCTTAACTAGTGATACACTTATCAGTGCACATGTTTAAAATAACTAGCTGACTGCAGTATCACGTTTTCTGTTTCTTGCTTTTGTTTTTGTTGGTATTTACTTTCCCTTTTTGCTAATGAACCAAATAAACCTTCATTAGATGAGCACAACAAATTGTTTAGTCTTTCAGCACTTAATCAATGCTTATTTTGAACATTTCACAAAGACAAAACTGCCCTAAAACATATCAACAAACAACTGCTCTTAGTAATGGTAAAATAATACTGCAGAAAGCAGTGTCACCTGAGCATGTTAGCTCACAAACTAGCACTAGTTACAGTAGACTGTATGTGGGATGCACAAGATCAGCAACAATACTGAGGTTTGGGTGTTTAAATGATCCATGGGTTCAAAGTGCGCAAAGAAAATATGTCCCACACCCTTACACTACCAGCACTAGACTGAACCTTTGTTACACGGCACGCTGGAGCCATACTTTCATGTTGCTTACACTAAATTCTGACCCAGCTGTCCGAATGTTGCAGCAGAAACTGGGACTCATTAGATCAGGAGACATTTTTCCAACATCCTATTGTCTAATTTTGGTGAGCTTGTGTGAATTGTAGCCTCACTTTCATATTTGTTGCTGGCACCTGGTGTGGTCTTCTGCTGTTATAGCCAATCTGTTTCAGAGATGCTTTATTTAAACTGTTGTTTTCGTGAAACTGTGAAGGACATCTCCTTCTATTTCACCAGTTAAATACATAAACAGATTGGTTTGTCTCTACAAAATAAAGTCAGTTCTTCACCTGTGTTTATGACCTTGATGCAGTTTTGGTTAGTCCACTGCATCATGTTACCCTGCTCCATACTCACACTACGTGCTGTTCCACCCTGGTCTGATTTTCAGATTGGACTTTCTAATTATAGCTGCATAATTGTCTCAGGGCATAACGTCCTGGTAGGAGATCAAAAAGAGAGCTGCAGAAAAAGACAGTGAACTGGGCTCAGTTAATAAGGTGCTGAAGGCTGGTTACAGAGATAGTAGGGGGTTCAGCGTCTCACTCAAACTCACAATGATCCTCGGTTTCTGCAGTCTGTAATCTCATCACTTCTATCTAGGTGCCTCTGTTACAAGAACAAGAGAAAACAATCAGGATGTCACATGGTTTTATTGTTTTCCTAATGAAT
This sequence comes from Etia nguti, assembly GCA_015106755.1. NCBI lineage: Eukaryota > Metazoa > Chordata > Actinopteri > Cichliformes > Cichlidae > Etia > Etia nguti. The sequence continues at coordinate 21,878 of VUQG01020175.1, forward strand.
AGGAAACGTAACTGATTTTGCATACAAAGACCGATTAACTAGTAAAAGAAAGTGCTAATCACTGGGGTGTTGCTAATGGGGGGATGTGGGGCGGGGGTGGTTTCTTTTTCCCCTGAAATTTGACTGACATCCCCTCCCAGTTTCCCCCAGAATTGTTTTACCAAATCAGTGCAAGTACAGGGAGAAACTACTGGGGGGATGAGGAGGTCTGGATCTAGTGATTGGGTTCACTGCCTATAGTACCACTCCCTAAACTCCATTACATTTCAAATGTCAGCCTAAAACACTGTTCTTTATTTCTACAACTGAGCAGAACAAAACACATTTACAGTTGCAACCAGACTGCATTTTGTTGAATCTTGACTGCAATATTCTTATAGGTCAGCTGCATCTCTGAATGCATGGCTACATTATGGAAAAAAGTAATGTTTTTACACCTCCAAAGAAGGAAGAGCAGAAATAGATGAGACCCAATGATGTTTCAGTGATGTTTATGGTTTTGTATAGTTTGGGTTTTTTAATAATCAGCATATAGGAAATGTAGTTCCCCTTTAATTGGCAAGTCTATAAAATAGCTGAACATTAGGAGCGGCATAAGTTCACAAAGCTCTGTGGTCATCTTGCTTTTATCTTTTCTCAAGTTCAAATCCAAATATTTTCATTTTCAGTGAGATAAGACTGAGAACAAATCAATTCTTCTAATGATCAACTACATTACTGATGATTGCTTCCAAACTGAGAACATCAGCTCGCTAAAGTGAGCATGTAACCTGCTCCTCTTTACATGCACAGCTGTGTTCACTGCGGGTGAAAACTGACATCAACAGACCATCTTATCACTGAGAGAATAGCAGCTTTCTCAAAGCCACAGGAGCGCTATATGCAAGCAACTTTAAAGGTGCAACACACTCCACCAACATTTTAGCAAGCACACAGAGGAGAGGGAGAGAGAGGAGACTGAAATAGTGTGAGAGCACTGAAAACACAGTGCCAAATGTTCACATGATACAGTAGTGTTTTTAGACCAGTGGGGTCTATTCTCGGAGCTCTTTCATGTTATCTCCTGCTGCATAGAGTGTGTGTGTGGGTCTTTGAGAGGAGGGATCTCTATTCTCACACTGCCACCTGCTGTGGCGCCTCAACTCAAACTGTGCACAAGTCTCAACCTCTGGCCTGCAGCAACTTTGAGTCCAAACGAGTCATCTTTCAACTTCCTCTGCAGCTGTCACAACAAGAATGCGGGGTTCGCGTGGACTTTTCCACAGCTATTCCGTCTCACATCAAAATTCGAGTACAGCTCTCTGCCCTCGGTCACGCGTCATCTGGCGCACTTCCAGCACCATGCGCAGCATTTGACCTTGTCACCGGTTCTGCTGGAGTTTCACCAGCTCGTCACAGGCTGCACAAAACTAAGCACCTGCATTATCTGAACTGCACAGGACAGAATAATAACGTAACTTCGCCTACATCCCGCACAGCCTTTTGCACTACACCGGCTCTTCTTGGCAGGCTGTGTGTCAGCAGTATGCAAACTGCACTTTAATTTATAGCCTGTGTTGCGGACGTTATGAGGAACACAGACTTACCTCATGCAACAAGCCTGCGATAGCCTCACATGCGAGCAGCACGGAGCTTTGTGGGGAACAGCGGTGACGCGTTCATTCGTCTCATGCAGCCGCGAAACTAGAAGCTCGGCGTTCGTGCAGCTGGCACAGATAGATGGGCTACTGACTGGAGGGGTGGTGGTGGGTGGCAGGCGAAGGGGATTTCTGTGACTGGTCTAGATTTCGACAAATAGCGGGCCAGCTGGTTACTTTGGGTTTTTACAAATAAGCCACCAGATTATAATCCTTTTATAACAACAACCACAGCTTGATACTGGGTCAGAGAGAGATGACAGTTACCCATTTCTAAAGTATTCGTCCATGCATTTTGGCACCACAGTCTGTCTCACAGTGTTGTGGACCAGCAGCCACCTACCTACAGGCCATTTACCATTTCCAAATAAAACTGCATGGAAATCACAGTGCTAGCTTGTTTGTTTGTTTTTTTAAAAACATTTTTTAAGGGAAGTGGTCAGGGTGGATGGTTTAGATGCATCATGTATATCTTTTACAAATACTGCAGCTGTCTGTGTTTAAAACTAAACATGTCTCAAATCGTTATAAAGACTTGGAAACAAATTAGATACGCTATCAGTGAATATTTCGCAGGCATGTTCTGGATGAACATTTCGTGACTCGGTGAATATGTCATCGGGGAGTGCTGATAAGAAAATGCAAACCATATGGCATTATTTTCATTAAAAACACGGAGAGGTATTTATTGTTACAGAGTAGATCGGTTTATTGCGAATCTGTAAGAAGTGAGAAATATTTTAAATAAATATCTTTTCAAAAAATAGCTTAAACTTGATATTTATGAGCGAAGTCCGGTGCAGAGACAAGATCTCCTTCGGGGATTAACCTGATGATCGAGAAAGGAGGGATTAATTTGAGAAATGTTTGCTTGAATTAGTGATGGCGTTTTCTGAAACTCACCAATAAATTAGAAGGAGATCATATTTATGGTTGCTTTTTTCTCTCTTAATGTTGGTAAGAAATGTGCGCTCCTTCTGTGAATGCTCTATAGCACAGATGGTTTGTTTTGTAACCCCGAATCCCATTTTTTATTCATGTTGCTGGTTTGTTATAAATAAGGTAACAGATGACAAGCGAGGCTTTGCTTGATCCAGCTCTGTGGAGAGAGCTGGGGCATGTGAGGAAACAGCTTCTACCCCCAGCTGCAGCATCACCATCGCTTATTCTTTCTTCTTTGGAGCTCTTCTCATCTCAAAGGGTCCAGCATCTGATTTATATATTGTGGGATTAGCAAAAGAAGGTTAAAAAGGGTAAATGTGTCATGTAGGTTTGTCCACAACATGTCTTTAAGTTTATGCCATTTAAAACATCAGCAGCAGGAGCGAGATGAGACAACCTGCAAAACAAAAACAGAAATGTCCACGAGTATTCAGATATTTACCCAGTGAACTCAAAGAAACATCTGGTGTGCTACTCAGTGCATTTTCACAAATATGTGAACATGATGCAACTTATTTCTATTTGCCAACACTCTACTTATTAGTGTGACTATGTATGCATGTTTTATTTCACGCATGTTTGCTGTCCTCCTCCACACCAAACTCAACCCAACCGTGGGCGATCTGTGTGTCAGGGAGAGCACGTCTCTCCTCATCCACAACTGGGTTCCCCTCTAATGTTCGTCCTGTGCGTTTCCTTCGTTGGACGGGATGGTGAGTAACTCACTGACCCTGTTATGCAACCCTGGGTTTGTAGAATTCCTGATCATGGCTGAATCCCAGCTCAGTTCAAAGTCTTATTACTATACTGAGTGCACAATATCACTTCTCAGACACCCTGCACACACACACACGCTGAAACCCCTCTTCTCATGAGCTCAACTGTGAGACACGTCCTGACCCACATAAGGAAAATTCCTCCAATTCCCTTGCGTAAGTTTCACATAATTTAAATCACAGGAGATTAACCACTTGACTGATTTTTTTTCTCAGCAAGGTATGGGAGAATTTTATCAAATAACCTTATTTAGGGTTAAACACTGCTGCTATATAGAGACTACACTCTTACGTGCTGTACCTCAGACTGTCTATAATGAAGTATTGATTTAAGCACATCAAGCCACCTGTAAACAAATTATCTGGTGAGGTTTGAGACATTGAGTCCCCATTTGGGCTGGACATGAACAGACATGTGGGAAATTGTTTCCAAGGATCCAGTGGTGTCTGCTGATGATCCCGTGTCTTTGTGGGTGGTTGCATAACCAGATTAGGGCAGTTAGTTTTAGGCTCTGGGGTCACTGAGGCCTGATTATGCTCTTTAGCTTTTTCAATCTGAAATCTGAATCGCCTGAAGCAGCTTCCCAAACACTGAGATTCCTGAATGTGCCGCTGTTCTGTGTGAAACTTTTAGGCCACATGGAAGTGATTCTTGTTAAGCCTTTGTTTTAGGCCTTTCCCAAGTCCCTTAATAAGTCATAGATGATGGTGAATGTAGTTTTCCAGCTGCTGTTCTGTAAAAGTGAGTGATTGAAATTAAGAAATGAAAGCTGTAGAAAAAATAGAAACCACGAAAAAAAAAAAAAACAACCATTTGAGGAGTAGCTACTTCCAAATGCCAAGCGTAATGAAGTAAAGGTTTTGAGATCAACACATGAACAGAGTTCACTTGGCTGACTAAGATGTGCTAAATGTCACGATTATGCAGGATTTACTAATAAATAACAGATTTGTGAGGCAAGCTTAAATGCAACAATTAAAATGTTCAAAAATCAACTATTGGAGGTGAAAAAAATACATTTTCTTGAGAAGCTGGACAGATAAATAAGGGTTCCTGCAGTACCACCTAGTGGTAAATTATTTTCTTCTCAGGCTGGACAGAGGTATGCAAAAAAATAAAGTGGGCAATTATTTCAGTGTAAACTCAAATCAAAACACACACAACACACTGCACAGCACACTCTCTGTGTTGTAAATTGGAGGTCATATATATCGCTCAGTCTAAAAAATTATTATATATTATATAAAAGTTATTTTGTCAGCTTGCACTCTGCATGGTGTACATCCTGAATTTATCAGTTATTACTTCTCTTGTAAATGTAACAGCTAGTTAGCCTAGAAAAATGTTACTGCATGAGTACTAGCTACACTCATGGCTCACTGGATATTTTTTGTGATTGTTTTGATTATATCTTCATGTCTAAATGCATTGAGTTGCTGCCATGTGGCGGATAAGATATTTGTGTTAATAAGCAGCTGAACAGGTGTACCTACTGCACAATGATGTAATTCACTCCCAAATTTCCCAATCTGCGCTCCGTGTACAAACATCCTGTGTATTTTACTCGTGTGCAGACCATTTCAATGGTTTTGGATCTATTTCCTGGGTCCTTGTGCTTATCTTCTGATTTCTGTTTACTTTGTTCTGGACTTTGTTATTTTATTGGATTTATTTCAGCATTAATGCTTGTTTTTTGATCAGCAGAGATCATTCTATCTCTGGTGTCCTGCTTTTGGCTTCTCTTGTCCACATAATTGATGACAATTGCAGCTCTTCTTCAACTTTCATTAATCTGTTTTTAAAACTGTGTTGTTTTATTGTCACTTTGACCTCCGTGCTGCATATTTGAATGAATGGTGCTGTAAATATGAAGATGCAGTTTCCCACCGTAAGTAAACACACTTCTACAAAGAAGCAATCATTCTGAAAATAAACACTCTTATTCATTAGACTGTAGTAGCCCATCATAATTCATCACTACAGCACACTGTGGAGGATCCATTTCCAAAGTGACAGCTCAAGATTTCTCACTTTCAGAGTCACATTCAGATACTCTTGAACTCATCTACAACATGAAGGCAAAACATGTCTCTGGTTTTGACTTTTAAAGCCCTGGATGGAGACACAACGGCATACGCCAGTGAACTTTTACATCCAGACACTATCTGCCGTTACATGAGGTCATGTGACCAGAGCCTGCTGGGTGTGCATCACACAGACTCCCCAAAACTGGAGCTCTCGCCCAGTGGGATCAAGAGCTGTGGACCTGGTGGTCTCTTTTAAAAAGCAGTTGAAGACTCATTTAAGAATTGCTTTTGGATAGCTTTACCTTTAAAAAAAAAAAAAAATCTTTTTATGTTTTAGCACTTTGTAAGAGATATCTTAATGGCTTTACTTTTCAGCCACAGAAGCTAGGTCCACACCTTCAACAGTCTATGGTCTAGTCCAGTACCAAACAGCAGATATGAAGTTAGTGACAAGCTTGTGATGAATGTAAAATATCTAGCCGATAAAGAAAAGTGTCCCTTTGAGACCAAAAAAAGAAGAACTGAAAACAAAAAACAGAGGAACAGAAACAAAAAATAGAAAAGATTTGCTTTGTAGATGTTTTCTAAACTTTTAAGCTGATGTTGGGTTTCTTCTGTTAGTAGAGGAAAAAATCTCAGCACTCATGGTCCATCTTTAAATAGAAATATAGTTCAGCGTACACACTAATGCACTAATCAAGTATAACCAAACCCTTTTTTTTAGTGATGGGAATGTCAGCTGAACACAGAAAAATCTGACTCTGCATGTATGCAAATCTTAATTAAAAAAAAAAAAAAATCAGTAGTGATGAATGAATGAATGCTTGGAACTGAGCTACTTTTACCTGTAATTAGAACCTACTGCTTTTAATTAGGTGAAATGTGACCAAATGTAGTCTTTGCAGACCCCAGAAGAATATTATTTATCATTTCTTACAGATAATTTTCATCATTCAATCATTTCTATCTATTTGTTCCTAATGATGTGACAATGCTGCTTTGTTGTGCGTTATTGCTTTTTAAAAATATAAATGTTTTAGGTTTGCAGGTGGAGCCTGGTCCTTGTACAACCATAGTGAGAGCTTGGTTCATGTTCCCTGCAGTAAGTCGGACTGGAGAGACAGGGCTGCCTTTTTGTCATCCATAATATTAACGGACAGAATTTGGAGGTGCAGTCGAGGTGTGAGGGGATGGAGGCTTCAGTGGTCTCAAGATCTCATCTGTGCTTTTTTGCAGATGATGTGGTTTTGTTGACTTCATTAAGAGATGACCTCCAGCTCACACAGCAGTGGTTTGTAGCTGAGTGTGAAGCAGATGGGATGAGAATTAGCACCTCCAAATCTGAGGCCGTGGTTCTCAGCTGGAAATGGATAGTGTCCACTTTAGGTCAAGGGTGAATTGCCCCAAGTGGAATACTTTCAGTATCACGGGGAGAGTGGACACTGTGAGCTCACTGCGAAGCTGTCGATTTATAGGCTCATATGCATTCTGACCCTCAGCTTTGGCCACGAGCTCTAGGTTGTGACTGAAAAATTAAATTGTTGATGTATGCAGATATGAGCTTATTGTGAAGAATGTCTAGGTGCTCCCTTAGAGATAGAGATGTCTTCACATCGTTTGGGTATCCAACCAGAATGCCTCCTGGACACCCCCTAAATCTTGGCAAGTCCTAGGAGGACTGAACCTGATAGGTTTCATCATACAAACATGTCATATATGTTTACTGGAGTTTGCATGCCGCCCCACGACCCTGAATTGGATAAGCAGAAGAGAACCGATGGACGGATATTATTTAGCTATTATAATTGCTTTTAACAGTAAATTATTCTTGGTGTGATCACAGGAAGTATCTATGTGAAAAAATGTCAGTGGGATGACGTTAATTAGTGGGAAAAATGATTTTAATAATAAATGTTATAATTAATGAATCAAAGAGCAGAAGAGAATCGGTTGATGAAGAGGTCGGCACACAGCTGTGAAAGTGTGACAGTGTTTTTATTTTGTATGACCAGGCGAGCTGCAGCTGTACCAGACAGCAGATCTGCTGAACATCTGCTTACTTGAAAAATAAGAGTGGAAAAGTGCACTGTGTCCCAGTTTGTTCTTTCTGAGTAAAATAAACTGATGATTTAACACCATTCAGATTCTGTTGTAGAAAAGCAATCATTACAAACTGGACGTTATCGCAATGTTATTGCTCAAAGTGGGGATCAGAGGTCATGTCAACAGTAAAAAGAAACATACTGTAAAGCTCGGAGCCTGCGCCCATCAAACTGTTAAAATACTTTTCCTTCACTTTACTTTTTAGCTGCTTACACTGCTTAAATTTAAGAGGTTCGCAGCTTTCTTTAGCACTTTTCATGCATCTTGCATCTTGTCACGATGTTAAAAACACACGTTTTTATTTAAAAACCAACTTGAAAATTAATTTTCTGCTCCACTTTGGTTTTCTATAACACATCTTTCAGTAAAATGTGGCCTTTATTAAAGAAAACGAATCAATCAGATACATCAGAACATACAGATGATTAATCACAGTGTCACCTGATAGCAGCTATTAAAGGGAAACTACAAAACAACAACGTGTTAACTTCCAGAGGAAAGACTTCCTTAAAAATGTATTTTAGGGAAAATCGTCGAACATTTTAAAGTGCTTTATTTTATTTTGAGATTTAACTGGCGATTCTATACATGCAGCATTAAAATTCAAGTTAATTTAGTTCATGCTTCAATCTATTTCTCCAAAATAATAACCTGCTGCTGAGTGCAGAGACTTGTTTTTACAAGGGTGCTGCTCAGAGGACCTAAAAACATGTTTTTCAGACAGTGGATGAACTGGAGGGCTGCACCGTGGCCTAGAATAAGATAAATAAGGATTATTTTGAACTGTGAATCATGCAAAGCCCAAGAACAAAAACATGGAGCTAAAAATACGTGAATTAGATCCACTTTAAATGTTACTGACACTTTGCTTTAAGTGGCTTTATAATGGGTCTTGCTGCTCTTACACAGCAAAGTTTGGCGTCTCTTTTGGACGTTTTTCTTTATTAAATATTAGCCCAGGGGGAAGAATGAGTCAGTATTTCTGAGTGTGAGTCCCCAGGTGATATTTCAAGTGTGCACTCTGTAGAAACCCTCTGCCGCAGATATCACAGCGGTGAGGCCTCTCGCCTGTGTGGCTTCTCATGTGCTTCCTCAGGTGTCCGCTGTGGGTGAAACTTTTGCAACAGTAGGAGCAGCAGAAAGGCTTCTCACCCGTATGAATTCTCATATGTATCTTCAAATCCCCTTTGCGGCTGCACTCTTTCCCACACACGTGGCAGCGATGCAGTTTCACCCCGGCGTGGCTCGCCATGTGCTCGGTCAGCGCGGTCGTGCTGTTGCACTGTTTACCGCACATGTGGCAACATTTTGAGCCCTTGTGCGATTTGAGGTGGATGTTAAGGCTTTCGGTGGATTCAAACGTCTTTCCACACACAGCACAGATGGCACCTGCGTCAGTTGAATGCACGTGGAAAGCGTGATTTATCAGGTGATGACTGGAGGAAAACGATTTATTGCACAAATGGCAATGGTAGTCAGGTGCAGCAGTGTTAAAATGAGGTAACTCAGTGGATTCTCTGAAAGTGCTGAAGGGCGTCTGGGTTTGTTCTGATGAAAAACTAGCAGCAGGTCTTTCGCTTTCCCTTCCGTCCTGGACACTTTCACTTTGGGCTAGAGTTTGTGAAGAAGATGTCAAAGTGAGAGGCAATATGAACTGCACAGTTCTGGTTTCCTGCTCCTCCAGAAACTCCTCATCACGTTCACAGTTTTGCGCCTCAGGCTGCAGAGACGGTTTCGTGTCCTCCAGCTCATTTTCCTCCCAAACAGAAGAGTGAGGTGGATATGAGACATCAGCATCATGAAACTCTCCTGCCTGTTTTTCATCTTGCTCCTGACCAGCCCAGAGTTCGCTGTCTTCCTCTTTAATATGTCGAGGCTCTGCATTGCCCTTATGGACGCTGATGCTCGGTGTTTGCTCACAGGGCTGCTGCTCAGGCGGTGACTCCTCTTTACAAACAGACAACTGAAGAACGTCTGAAAAAGAAAATTTAATCTTTCTTTTACTTCTTTATCACTATAAACAAGGATTAACAATCACATTTGAAGGACCTTTTGAGAGTAGCAAAAGCTTTCAGATCATCAAATACAAATGAATCAAAAGCTGATCATTTACTGATAAAAAGCAGATATATGCAGTTTGATGGTCTGGAGCATTCAGGTGTCTGTTAACACAATACTACAATCTTCCCAGGAGAGGACGTTCACCCCAACTCACTCCGTGAAACTGAAAGAAACCCAAGAGCTAAATCTCAGAATCTATAGGACTCAGTTGTTAAAATCGGTAAGGTTAAAGTTCATGACAGTACAATTAGAAAAGTACTGAACAAGTATGGCTGTTTGGAAGGGATGACAGGAGAAAGCCTCTTCTCTCTAAAAAGAAACAGGGCAGCACAGCTTAGAACAAACCCCACGACTTCTGACACAATGTCGTGCCGACTGTTAGCATGGTGGTGGATGGGTAATGATTAAAGCTTGTTTTGCAGTCAAACACCTCTGTATACTAAAGTATTCTAGAGACAAATGTGTGGCCATCTCTCTGACAGCTGAAGCTTGGCTGAAAATGGGTCATGCAACAGAACGCGTTGCAAAGCACAGCAGCAAATCTCCAGCAGAACGGCTGAAAAAGAAAAGATTCAATGTGTTGCAGTGGCGCAGTCAAAATCCAGACTTCACCCGACTGAAATGCTGTGGTGGAACCTTAAGAGATCTGTGTGTAAACAAATGCCCAGAAACTTCAATGAACTGAAGCAACGTTGGAGAGTGACACAAAATTCCTCTACAATGATGAGAGAGATGTATAGTTGTACAGAAAACGATTATTTCAAATTACTGCAGCTAAAAATGGTTCCATAACCTACTAAATGATGTGGGTGCACTGAATCAACTTTTTCACATGAGAGTATGAGGTCTTGAATAATCAGGCCCCAACACAATGACCACAACAACACCTCATAGTGCCTTATTATTCAAACAGTGCACTTTACTCACAGACTTACTCTAGGCTTACTTGTGTTTCCTAGAGTTTTTAAAAGTAGAATGGGAGGCTGAGCCTTCAACTATCAGGCCCACCGGCTGTGAATCCAGCTCCCACTTTGACTTGAGGAGACGGATACCCTCTCTACTTTTAAGATCACGCTTGAAACTTTCCATTTTGATAAAGTTTATAGTTAGGGCTGGATCAGGTGGCCCCAACCAATTCCTTAGTTACTACTAAGTAAATATTTAATGCTTAACTATTATTATTCACAACATTTCAAAATTACTAATTCAGGAAAATCAGAAATAATATGAGTTTTAGACTGTCTGCCAGTCAGTTGTTGGAGCACAAATTAAAGTGTTAAATAAAATTAAACAGACTTCACAAATTACGTTGGAGAAAATAAACTTCCTCTGCAGGGTTACATTTTAGGTTAATTATTCCAGTCTAGTCGGACACCCACAGATAAGTAAAAAACAAAAAACAAAACATAAGACCTCTCAGACCTCTTTTCTGGTTTGTCATGAACTCCAGCAGCAGACCTCTGAGTCGCTCGATCTCCTGGTGGGAGCTGCTCGCTTCTTCCTCGTATTTTGCTATCGTCCTCTCAAACACCTGAAATATTTCCTCCGCGGCGGCTGTCAGGCGCTCGGTCACGAAGGCCCTGAGAAGAAGCGGTGAAGACATTTTAGGATACGTGTTACTCTAGAAGCACGGGAAGAGGTTTAAAAGAGAGCGGGGGCTGTGCTAGCTAGAAGCTACGGAAGCAGAAGTAAACAAAGTACCGAGAGGAAGAGCGCTGACTGCACCGACAAATCAGACAGGTGCTGCCCCCTCGTGGACACCAGCCAAACTGCTCGGAAACCTTTAACTGCGGCATGTTCTATGCAAGGTGATTAGACTTAAAATTAATATATAAAAATTATAGTTAACTCAATTAACTACCCTCTGCACCATAAGAGAAATATTTAGCTTTCAGTTGCAGGAAGTCTTCATTCTCCTGTTGCTGCTTAACTGCTCACCTCAGCATCCTGTGCTTGGCCCTTCTCCTCCAGCACATTTTAGTGCATAATTTGTATTTGTATTCTGCTATTTTATATTATTTTATTATTATTATTTTGTTATTTTATTTTACTTTACAGATGTGTATGATCTGTTGTGTATTTTTACTTGTGAGCTCCTTTATTTACTTTATTTATTTTAAATATAGCTCTTTCATATTGAGTATTTGTTTTACTTTTTAGGCTATTTTGTTTGACTATATTGTATTTAACTGTGGCACTTAATTGCATGCTTGCTTACATGCTGTGTTTTTAGTGTTTTGGCTGTTCTAACAGACATTTCCCACATTTTTTTAATAAATGAAGTATATCTTTATAAAACTAAAAGAATCAAATAAAAATGTAAGGACTGTCTTTAATTTTAGTATTTGTTATTTTTACATAGAACACAAACCCTCATTCTCATTTACTCAGAAAATAGTTAAAAAGCATGAAGCAATAAAATGAACATTTATAAAATCAAATGTTTAGTTAGGGAAATGTGCTTTGTATAAATCAAATGCATGACAGTCAAGTAAATTTCATTTCCCCAGATTCTATTAGATTTAACACTTCATTGCATTTTTAACTGCCACATCATTCTCCTATTTGTTTGTAGTATTTGTCAGCAGGTAGGAAGTTGAAAGATTTATGCCAGCCTGACTAGAGGACTCATCCAGTGAGTATTGATTAATAAATTAATAAATCCATATAGTTGTTTCATTTAATAAACCAAGGTCAGAGTGAAAAACCTTTGTAGCATTAATTTAAAAATGACTCCACAGAGTCTGAGTCGTGACCTGGGCCCACTGCTCCCACACTGTGCTCTCCTGTCTACCCACTTGACCATCTGTCCCATGCTGAGCTCAAAGGAGACAAAAGGGACATGATGTAAGCTGTACCTGGCACCGCTGATGTCCATCTGCAGCAGGTAAACGGGTAGACTTTGTATGTAACACTTGTCTAAAAATACTAGGCAAATTGCAGACATACTTTTATATTGTTTTATTTTAGGTTTCTTTTCAGCGCTTAGCCTTTGTCAAGGAAACGGTTTCAACCAAATGTAAATAGCTGACTCCATATAAAGGATGTTTTTATATCTATAGTTTACCTTACATGAAACAGCACCACATGGCTCCAGTAATGCTCCAGGGATATTGACCTTGCATGCATTATGATCACCACCAGAGGGAGCTGAATAATAGGAAATATATCTCATATGCAATTCAACAAGACTGCACGAAGGATGTTTTAATGAAAAGCTTGCTCCTGTTTCTACTTATTTCACTCCTTGACTAGCAGGACTGTAGTTTGCAGAAGCCCTCGAGATGATTTGCTTACAGTCAGATCTGAAAAGTTTAAAAGCTCAATATTGCACATGTTTTTATTTGACTTATTCCACTGTGGTTTGAGGTCCTTGAGGGTTTTCAGTCCAAACTTCTGTATCTTAATTGCAATTTCAGACTCATGCACAGAGTGTGCCGCTAACTCAAACAGCCTTCATGCCTAATATGTAAGTTCATGTATTTGATCCCAGATTAAAGACGAGAGATTAGAAACTCAATGTAGGAAGCTTGGCCAATAAAGAAGAAACAGAGCAGACTAATACTGAAGCTGTAAAGGTGGATTAAAAAAAATGTTCTCCTTGGTGATACAGTCCAAGGGTACAAACACCACTGAGAGAAGAACTCAGTGTGAAAGACTGGCACTCTCTGGTGAAATGTCATCTGTCATGATTTATTTTATGGCCATTGTGGCATAATGCGAGGTATTCTGCCAATAATGTGCTGCCAGCACTGAAAGCACTTGGACATTTAAATTTGTAGGTGTATAGTTTGACAAAAAAAAAGTTGGCCTTATGATGAAAACAATCCATACCATATGTGTGAGGTAAGATGTCTAGTGGGCTCTAAATTGGGGTCTGCAAGAACTATCGCAATGAAGACTTGATTGTGGGTATTTGGATTATGCTTCTAGACTTAAAGAGAGCAGAACATCCTAAATCCTCCTACAAATTCACACTGATAGTGCTATGATCAATGCTTGGTTACCAGTACACTGGGAAATCTAGCTTATAGTTCATTGATAATTGAGAAAAGAGCGTGGGGACTTCCTAAACTAAAGTTGTTATGTTATTACAATTAAACAGCAATAGCAACAATGAAAATAATAAGTTTAATAAACCACTTTCCATTAAACTCATAATTCTTTAGACACCTCTAAATTGCCTCTAAATGTCTGTTTGATTTTTGAACTTTAGAAATTACTTTAAGAAAATATTTTTTCTTTATATTTCATTTCTTTCTTTCTTTCTTTCTGTTTAAACTTCCATCACGCGAACAAATATAGGAATATTAACATTGCGCAAGCTCAGAATGTTTGCCACAGAAAAGAATAATAAAGTACTAAATTTAACCATCTCTTAGTACAGTATAATAGTGCCAAAATAATTCCACAGTAAATGGTTTCAATTATTTGTTTTTTAAATCAAAGTGTGATATTTAGTGAGTGGTACTTAGGTAGAACAAACATAAAAACAAATAAATAATTAAAAAAAAAAAATACAACGGGGAATATTCTTATCTCAGAAAAATGTTGTGGTTTGCTTCTGTTTACAATTTTTTTTTAAGTATAATTTCTATTCACTCAAGAAAATAACAATTTCTTTGGGGGGGGGG
>VUQG01020175.1:36078-48704 GCA_015106755.1 Etia nguti
GAAGGGGAGGTGGGGGGGGGGGGGGGGGGGGGGGGGGGGGGGGGTATTCAGTTTTTTATGTAGGATTTTAAAAAAATCTGGCTGGATGCTAATTTAAAAGTTTCTTTCTTTTTTTGCTGCTGCTGCTGCTTCAAACCATAAGTTTTTCTCTGTGTAGAAACAGAAGCTGCACAAAAACAAACGTTTTCCTCATTGACAAAACTGAATTTTATTGTGAAAGGACTAGGAAGAAGAATTTTTCGCACATGCGTAGAATAAGCCAGGTTTCCGGTACGGATCAGTTGCTGGTAGTTCCTCGAGTCTACGTCGGTGAGGAGTGGAGACAGCCAGGGACCGAGCTGAAATGTCGGACAGCGGGAGTCAGGAAGCCCAGAAGACACGGATACCCAGGCCGACGGTTGGCAACAAAGTGACCGTGGTACTCGGCGCTCAGTGGGGCGATGAGGGGAAGGGGAAAGTTGTGGATCTGCTGGCACAGGACGCGGACATGGTGTGCAGATGCCAGGTATGTTAGGTGAGCTCTGTCGTCAGGAGAGAGTCCGCAGGTAACCGCTGCTCGTTAGCTGAAACACCCGCTTCTCTGATGTTCTGCCGCATCCTTTATGAAAACCTACTGTCAGCCTCCGACTTCCAGCCACTCAGTGGGAGCTGTCACGCCACGGAAATATTGCGCGAATCATGCAAAGACACCTCTCTACTAACTCGACCGCAATATATTCAGCTCCTTTTCTACAGCATCTCTGTTTTGTGCTGGGCTTCACCCGTACTGTCCCGAACTACAAACACACAACAAAACAGGTGTGATTTCACCAATTTCACACCTCTTGAAAGTGGTTAGCACCGGAAAAAGCGGGGTCTTCCTCCCCCCTTTTTTTCTGTCATTCTCACAAGACCGTGTGAATTGAATCCAACAAGCCAGCGACTATTTGCTGGCTGACGAACATCCCAGGCAGGCAGGCTGGCTGGCTCTCTGTGTTTTTGCTAAAGTCACCTTGAATTCCTGCTAGCTGCCTAGCTCCCTAAACACCTGTAAAGCTGTTGTGACTTCATGTGCACACGTAAAACAGATACCTGGAGTCAGAGCTGGTTATTTGAAGAGAGAAGGCGCAAACCAGCGGTTATCCTCGGTTTGTGTTTATTCTGGCCGAGTTCTTTATTAATGCCTATGTCTTGGCGATATCGGCAAATGAAAGTTATCTGAACTCAATTTTAGCTGAAATGAGGAGTGAATGCATTTTCTTCTTCTTTCTTTTCTTCTTTTAACCCTTAATTGCTGTTGGAGTCAAAATGGACCCGTATTGACATTTGACAGCATTTCAAAAGTCACCCAAAATGCACAAAAAATATAAACTTTAAAAATGCGCAGGTACTACAAACTTTAAAACAGTGATACTGTTGCAGTCAAACTAGAGAATCTTGAAACTCTGAAACTGTAGAGGCCATGTCTCTGTGTATTTTTTTATGGGACAGTGGTGACATGTGATCTATCTGTGCACCAGCTGGTCTTTAAAGTGTCATGGGGGGAATTGCTAAACAGTGCAATACTAAAACAGCACAGGAGTGATCATGTATGGGGGCACAAAAGGAATAGAGGTCATACAGAGGTCAAAGGTTTCCTTGAGAGAGGGTACCTCAGTGCCACGGTGGCTAAGTGGGTAACGGTGTTGCTTCACAGAAAGAAGGTTCCTGGTTCCAAGCCTGTCTGTGTGCAGTTTGCCTGTATGAGTACTCCTTTTCCTCGCACAATCCTAAGACACGCATTGGTGAATTGATCATAGATATGAGTTGCAAAAAGTGCTTGAAGTTTACAGTACTGTGTGAATATGTGGTTAAAGTGTAACTTGCAATTAAAAGCACTTTGAGTGGTCAGTAAGGTTATTTTTCTCAAAAAAACAAGTGTTGTAAAACCTATAGAATGCAATCTTCCTGCTTTCCGAAGCATTAATTAAGGATTACTAATCGATTACTAATAATCAGCATTTGTTGTAGACACTTACTTTACCTCATAAAAAGTGAGGTACCTCAATTCTTTTTATATGAAGACTTTGTATATACACCAAAATGCTTTTGTATGTTTTATATGGCAGGAAAAAGCAAAAATGAATTAGAGCCAATTTAATACAAATTCAAAAGTAGTTGGACTGACTAGCATGAGGACTGTTTTCAATACTTGGATGAAAATCCTATGCGGTCAATGACTGCCTGAAGTGTAGAACCCATGGGCGTCACCAAATGCTGCGTGTCCTCCCCTGAGATGCTCTGCCAGACCTTAACTGCAACCAGCTTCAGCTGCTGCTTGTTTGTTTGCTCTCTTGGGTTGAGATCAAGTGACTGACTATGCCATTGAAGAATATCCCCTTTCTTTACCTTGAAGAATTGTACGGTTGCTTTTAGAGCATGCTTTATTTTCATTGTTAATTTGCTCTGCGAAGCACTGTCCGGTCAGTTTTGCAGCATTTGAGTGAATCTCCATGTTATAAGGAACATTGATGTTACACTTATGGCCCTCTGTAAGCATTACCACGATGGTCACAGAGTGGCACAGCTTGCTTTTAGAGAGATTTTAGTGTAACTTTCTAGGCTAGAAAAGCTTTAAAATCTGTTAACTGCATAGAGAGTGGATATAGCCACAGTGATGTTTCTCACTGGTTAGTGAAGTTCTGTTATGAAGCCTCCCGCTGAATGATTTTTGCCATCACCATCTTTTGAAGCCAGACGTGACAACTGAGGCCTGACTGTGACACAGAGGACACCACACACTCATTGGCTAACAACTTGCAATTGACAAAATCATGAGCCAGTGGACATACCCTGAATAGTACTCCTTCCAGGGGCTAATAATTACCACTATTTAGAAAATGAATTTCACCTTTCATTCAGCAAGACTAAAGACGAAGCCCATAATCTCACGTAGAATAAAATTAAGCTTGTTAGTGAAATGGTGACATTACAAAGACTGCAGGGACTTTTGATTTGCATCCACTGTGCTTTCCTCATGCAAAACGAGTGGATTCGACTTTAAAATACCCGGATATGTTATCCCTGGGCTTTTAATATGCCTCTCCTCTTTTTGTCCAGCCTGTATCTGTCCTTGATCTGATTAAGAAAGAAGATAAAAAGGTTTAAAACCCTCAGTTAAAAAGAAATGCTTAAAACCCTGCTGTTCTTGTGTAAAGCAACAGAAAGAAGACTGCTGACGTCTGGCTAGGCTGCATCAGACTGCTTATATTAGGGCTGTGATGTATGTTGTTACGCTTCATACAGTGTCTGGATTTAAAATGCAACAACCTTATGTTTTGGACTGCTTTAGATATTGCCTTAGCAACAAAACATGTAAACTAGTCAGCTGAGTGTGTTGTGTTTGCAGAACAATGCGCAGTACTTCCTATTTTGGAAGAATATCATCAAACCTTTGCAGATCGCAAACAGGCAGTTTGTCAGCCTGAATCTGTGCATGTAATGCAGTGAAAGAGTGGGGAAGCAAACTAATCATAGTATGTTTTACAAGCCTGCCAGGCTTATGCACCAGGTTTATTTTTTTCTTTTCTTTTCTAGGCAAAAGCTTTAACTGTTAAGTCTGTCTCTGTTAACTGTTTTTGTATGCATTTAAAAAAGCAGGTGAAGTTAAATACTTTATCGCTCTATCACAATGAGCTAAAATGTGATTTTGGTACTTCCTCTTCATGCTGTAAGAGGGAAACAAATAAAAACCCCAGTGCCTCCCTCCTCTTTCCAGTAATCCAGCTGTGCCTACACACAATTAATAACAGCGTCAGGATAGTCTACATCAATTCACTGCAATGTTAATTTATCCTCCGTATACCCACTTTTTGGTTGCAGCAACTGCGATGACAGATTTTCCAACATTTCCCTGTTGTAATTGCACAGATTGGCTCAGAAACACACTGGTTTAAATTCTTTTTGGCAAGGTGTAAAAATCTGATTCAGAGGTTTGAAACTTGCTTGAGAGAATAAAAAAGAAAAGCATCACTCCTGATAACTTAGTTTTTGTGCTTATAAGATGAACAGATCATCTTGTGGGCAATCTAGTGTATGAAATGGAGAAGGTTTTTTAAATTGATTGGCCTGTGCTGAAATTGCCTGTTGCTAACATATGGTGAATGCATTTATAATGTGATGTGTTGTTCTGGCCTCCAGCACTGTAACTTCCTTTTTTCTTGTTTTTTTTGTTCTGTTTTTTTTTTAAAACAATTATCAATTTGTTATTGATATTAGATTCAAGATAGTCCTTTCAGCTCACCCCCTAGCTCAGGGGTGTCAAACATAAGGCCCGGGGGGGCAGAATCGGCCCATTAAAGACTCCGTTCTGGCCGGCTGGATGGCTTCGGAAAATTTGAAGGAGGGGATACCAAAGCAGTATTCCTTTACCATGTAGACAAAGTGAGGCAAAATGTTGAAATATCTCTTCTTTGTCTTATATTAAGTATCTCATTGATTAAATATGTAGGTAAACTTTTTACACTGTCAGAAATTGGAGTTTCACCAGTCTATCCCACATAAGATCAAAGTGAGCCATGTGTGACCCACAATATAAAATAAGTTTGACATCCCTGCTCTAACTCAAGCTCAAACCTGCACTCTTCCAAAAAGTAGACTCACAAAGCTGCTAGCAAGTGAATTGGCAAAATAATAATCATATCCTCTAATCAGGCAGTGATACCAAAGCAGTTAAAATGCATAATAAACATGTCAAAATTATGATTTCAATCTGTTTGACAGGAGATTGGGTGGATTTCCTGTTAAACTGACCAGCGCTATGAGCAAATGTTGGTCATAATATAAAAGCAAAGCTTAATAACACTCTGTTCTCGGGGATGTGCACTTGGTTGAATTTTTAATTAAAATTCTAATGTTGGCTTTCAAAATTATAAAACAAGATACTGAGATAAAACAATTACTGCGCCTTCACTCAAAAAAGTCCAGATCAACCAACAACAGACTGTGGCTTCTTTTTTTTTTTTTTCAGCTGAAATATAATTAATGTTTAAAGAAGTCGCTGTAATTATACAGAAATGTTTACTAAGTGTTCAATAAGCCTAGAATTACTTTTGGAAAGTCCGTGTATAAACCTGTCAAATAATTCTAATTTCAACAGGAGCCAAAATAATTGTGGTTTATAATTCTGCTGTAATCAAACAGCCCAGCCTCTTTCACTAATGCATACGGTCCCGTTAATCTGCAGAGTGCTCGCGAAAACTGTAGTTCAGGATACTCCCTTTTCCATCCAGTTATCTGTCAGGTGACCCTGCACAGACGGCCTTCCCCTCACTGCATTATGATGTTATGACATGTGTGCTTGATGTGTAAGTGAATGGTGAAGTGCTGCAGCAGGCACCCTTAGTCTTTTTATAAAATCAGCTTTGCCAAGCAGTCCTGCTCGGTGTCCCTTACAGCCCAGACCTCTAAGATGCTGTTGGTGACAGTTGGGTGTGTGTGAGAGAGGTGTGTAGCAGACAGGGCGTGATACCAGCAAAACATATTTACAGTAATATATATATCTGTACAAGCTGCTTACACATTTAAACGTTTAAACGTTCATTGAATGCACAATGCAAAGACAATTCAATCAGTGGTTAAAGTAAACTGTGACTGCGTGCTTTAAACAAAAGGAAAACATACAAACTGTAAAGTTCTATAGCTGAGTACATTGATGCCTATGTGGGATTGAAATTACTCAGCATGTACTTTAATAGCTGATTATTTAAGTAGTTTTCTAAACAACAGCTCCAGATTGTCATATTTTTGCTTTTTTTATTTATCATTTTGGACAAAGTGTTTATCCAGATATTTTAAAGTTAAAAGTTTAGAGTTGCTCCGATCAGGTGATCGAGCAACTCTAAACTTTTCAAGTTTTGTTTACAGTGCGGGTTTAGCTTAAAATGGTTTGTATCATAATGATGTACGAGTTCAGCTGGAGACAAGGTTACCGCACGCCGACTCGGTTTCTATAGAGATGTTTGCAAAAAGAAAACAGAGACTGTTGCCCTGTTAGCCCTTTGACTTTGATGCATTTGGTCTTTCAAGACTTAAAAGGATCCGATATAAATCGTATAAATCATCTGTAATGGACTGAAGTCAGACCTTCCTAGCAGAAAAAGAGGGGAAATATCAAACCGCGGCAGGATTTTTCCTGGCTCAAAACAGGGATTCGCATAAGGAGAACTAATCATTAGTTTTTATATGCAGGAAAACGTCTGCACAGTGACCAGTTAGAGTCAGATGTTGGCAGTCAGTTTGAAATTAAAGACCCCTGGGCACAAATGTGTGGTGGGACCTCAACAACTTGGTTTGATGAGCTTGGTTTGATTCAGCTCATCTCATCAATAACACAGTCAGAACTACTGCTCACGGATTATTGTTGAAACAGTAATGGAGTACAGAGCTCAGAGAGCTTCTAGGGCAAAACACTCTTGTCCACTTAGAAAAGGAACTTTCTTTGTTGAACAAAAAATAAATAATAATGCAGGTAAAATATTCTTTCGATATTCATTGCTTTGGTCGAAAGTTGCAGCAACCCGTCCACAGGTCAGGGCAGCCTGGCTCCTTCATTTAGATCTGACCAAAGTTTCACGTCATAAATTCACAGCATCGCTAGTTTTTCCATTTATCTCCATCACGCCTGTTTCATTCGTTTTTGTAGTGCTGTGTCCGCTAGCTAGCTGACCCTGAGAGATACTACTAGCCTGACCAGTGTGAATGACGGACTACTGTGTTCTACCAATTATGTCATTTAAATAGATCTGTGTTTTGGTAATATATAGTTTAAGGAAACATATAAACAAATACAGTTACATTGTTTGTTTGTTTTTATTTGCCTGTTGGATGGGCCCCTAACTGTACATGGGCACGTACCCAGAATGCCCACTGGATAATCCACCCCAGTTAATCGGGAGTGAAACAAAGCCTAGCTTTAGCTCATCTGGCCAAAGGATATCTCAGTCTCCTTCCGTGCTTCTTTTTTGGGCCTTTATTTATTCATTTATTTATTTATTTTTTGAGTGGAAACTGTGGAAACAAAACTTTTCAGAGGGGGCTTCTAAATCTTTTTGAAAAGCCCCAATCTTTTAAGGTTAGTCGGAGTGTGATCACATCCAGCCTCAGCTTAAACTACATGCCTGTTTTATTTTTGTTTTTGTTTTTTATCTGACCTGTTTTTGCATCACAAAGAAGAAAAGTAACTGTGAGCACTCCTAACAGCTAGTTAATATCTTATAAATATACATACATGCCCCAAATTCTGGAGTATGGTATATGATTTTATTTAATGATTAATTTATAAGATGTTGTTAATCTTTTGCAGCATTGTAAGGTAGTACAGAAAATGACAATGACCTGCAATTTGGTGTCAGAGTATACTTGAGTAAGGCAAATGGTTGCCAACAAAACATGAGCCTATTTAGGAGGAAGATCCCGTCCTCATCATGACTCCCTGTTTCTCAGAGACAGAGTGTTAGGTACAACTGATCTGTTTAGCAAACTCGCTATCTGGCATTAAATGACTGAACAGAACGGAGTTGGTGCTGAACTGTTTGAGCTGTTTTGCACATTACTTGATTCACATGAAAAGTGGCAGCACTAATAAAAAGTTCCTGTTTTTGTGCTAACACATGGGATTCAGTGTGGTAACGTGAACACAGTTTGGTGAGACATCAAAGCTCTCTGCTTCTGAGGAGTTTTTACAAGAAGTAAAATTTAATAACTATATTTAGTATTTAAAAAAAACAGGAGATCTTTTGTGAAATCGATGCTGCCCAAAAGATCAGATGTGCCAGCAGGACGTAGACTTACCCACCTTACCATTCTGACATAGCAGTAAAAACAGAGACATTGAGACATTAAAATCCTATACAATGAGTAGAAGTTTATGCTTGCTTATTTCTAAGCTGCTTATTTTCTCACAAAGACGCAAAATAAATGAAAACCGAAAACAACGATTGCTTTTCAAAAGTACTTGCGTCAAAACATTAGTGAGAGGATGGGGCAAAAAATGCATTTTAAACACATTAGCCAAAAAAAGCTCCAAAGATTGGATCCGCTTACGATCTCTTAAGGCTGAAGCCAAATATTCTGTAAATTAATCTTATGTAATAAGTGTCTTTGAGAAGAAACTAGCAGTAGCGGGTGATGATGTAGGGATTGACTAATTGTCCAGTTAATTCCAATGGCTAAGAGATGCATAGTTGCAAGATTAACCCATGTTTTTCCTTTCACGTCAAAGCATTTATCCCAGGCCAGAGTCACACGTCTTGATATTTATTACCAACAGCAAGGTCAAATTTTTCCTCAAGTCCTTTCTGTAGTCTCAAAAAGCTACTACAGCTTTAGTTTTGTCTCTTTTTTTCATAATATTCCTGTTAATGTTGAAATATGTTTGCATAGCAGAGACCTTCTATTGTACCCTCAGAGCAGTAATCGGCACTGCCCCAGAAGTTCCTAAATTAAAGGGCAGTAGGTGACCATCGAAAAAATTTGTGTCTCGTGATGGGTACGAGAGGCCGATCATGGGACTGCTGGAAGTTCTTCGGTTTTTTGGGGGGTGGGGTGAATCGTAAAAGTAGTATCTAAAAAGGAGAGGCATCTGCCCCCCCATCTGTTTCTCCTCTCCACCTTCAGGGTGCTGCTGTAGCCAGGAATAACTCCATTTGGCCAAAGCACATGCTGAGCTTGATTTATGTCCACAGGCTACAGCACGATAGCCTAAGTTGAATTGGCACCGTGGGTTGTGAGTAGTGACGCAAGCTGCAGCAGAAAAAATGGATCAGCAGTTTCCTTTTTCATCACAGCAAAAAAATAAATAAAAAATGAAGTACTTGCTTAAGTATCTGTTTGTTTCTCCCCTTCTTTTCTGTGTACCTCATGTTCTTTTTTACCTTAACATCTGACTGTTAAACATGAAGAAGAGAGGAGTAAAGCAGGTCAGATTGTGATGTTCTAGTCCAAAAACTCACTGTTCCTTTTCTGGGTTCCCCCATTTTTATCTCTAAAGTCAGATGTGCTAAATCATCTGCAGGCATCTATGCTGCGTCCTATCAGATTAACTCAGAAGCATGATTAAGTACAACAAGATTAAATGGTCTCTGCTTGTCTGAAATTGTAGTTTCCTTTAGCCAGTGGATCTCTTGCGTTGTAAACAAATTGGTGTACAGATATAGTTCAGTACTGAGCGTTTTCACACCGATAGAGAAGTGATACTGTTTTCGCTTCTCAGAACTTGTCCTTCCAGGAGTCCACAGCCTGACTGATTAGCTACTGGAGATAGCTGATTTTGTTCTTGTCATAAATTTTTCATCACTATTGTGATTTATCATCACTATTATCATAAAAAAAACTGATGAGGTTCTGTTTTCTCACCGACTTAGCTGTCTGGCAGATAGCGTCGTCTTGTGAAGCAGGAGGAGTTGGCCTTTAATACATGTCAAAGTCAGTTTATAAGTGTTGGAGAGCGTTGCTGCAAATGTGAACAGTGTTTGTATAAAGCTACACAAAGTCTGATGAGCTATTATAAGTGTCGTTGCTTTGCCTCACTAGTTAAAGACTTAAAAATGAGAAATCTGAGTGTGGAGTTAGAAAGAAGTATGCTTACCATATCCTTTTTTCTTGCTTGTAATCTCTGCTCAACTGTAGAATATTATTCGGGCCATATTAACTTCTAATAAGGCTGAATAAACAAAAACCAGACTATGGTTAATGTAGGCACCCAATTTTGACAAGAAAAGGACCGAAAAGCTTGTAAAGCCCTATATAAGTATATATTCTGAGTATTAGAACCTGTAGACAAATTGCTTTTTGTTATGCAAATATTTTAAACTTCAGTCTAGGTTTCACTTTTATAATCACAGCTTGTTGTAATTAGGGGTGCAAGAACTCATTATTCCTCCAGCTACATTTCCTTTCTTGGAGTACCATGTCCTTCAGGCGTAACTGCAAATATTTCTTTTGTCTATATTTTTTAAGTGTGTGTTTGTAGTTGTAGAGTCTTGACAGAACATGTCACTGTGTTTGGGTGTGCACACTACAGGATCATGAACGCGTCCTTAACACACATCACCAACAGTTCATTTGGCATGCCCTTCCATGCATCTGTCAGTAGGTTTATACTGGATTGATACCTCTGCTTTCTGACCTCAAAGTAAGCAGAAGTTTCTAAGCAACAGCGCAGAGCAACACATACAATAACAGACAGTGGCCCGTGGTTTGTGTATGATGCTTGTTGCTACTCGCCAAACTATTTGGCTTTTCAAAACAAAGTTGGAGAGCCTCCTCTAGGTTCTGTTTGGCTTTAGTCATCAGTTTCTGTTTTGTTTTTGTTTTTTTTCCCCCTCTCTCTGCAGGGCGGCAACAACGCAGGACACACAGTGGTGGTCGACTCAGTCGAGTACGACTTTCACCTCCTACCCAGCGGCATCATCAACCCCAAGGTCACCGCTTTCATTGGTGTGTATTGCATGCAGAAATACACTTACATTGCTGCACGGCACACACACAGTTCCAAGACCACAGTTCCTCGCTAGTTTCTTCTTCTTTCTTCTTTCTTCTTCTTGAACTGATCACGATCCCTTTAGTTGGCTGCTCGTCATCGCTCATATAGCCTCCGTCCTGACGACTCCTACAGCGAGTGTGATCAGCTTGACTCAGAGCCAGACTGCAGGCTACATCGTATCCACCCATCTGCAGTAATTTCATTAGCTAATGGATCCAACTTCTCCTTTAAGGCTTCCAATCCCTCCACACATCTGCAGTTGACCATGTACAGCTGTACAGTCTATCAATACGTAATATTGTTTCTGCTTTGTTTTTGCTTACCACTGTGGCACTCATGTGTAGAGGCATATTTCTGTTTGACATAATTTTCCCTGCTATGTAGATTTTGAGAACATCTCATTTCTAGCAAACTAGCGAGCACATTCATTCTGACAGTGTCATTAAAAGAGCTTTTTTTAATGCTTTTATAGCTAATTTCCTTGTTTCCTATATTTAATTTGGTCAAAGTAATTACCTCATTGCCTCCACTTAATGAAGCTCCAGTTAAAAGCTAATTAGAGAGTATTAGTTTGAATACTCCAGTGAGTAAAGAAAGCTCTGCTCTGTCCCTTGGCATTACATTTAGGCACACCTAAGACTGCTTTCACAATGACGGGCACTGACTTTGGTTTAGATGCAACTAACACACAGTCGAATCAAATGGCTCTGCCTGCCCACCAATGGGGTTGATAAGCTTGTCTTCCATCCAAGTTGAAATATTTTCGGATGCATTCTATCCTGATTGGTCAGTTCCGCGTTCAGGTTTGCTTCCACTGTGGTCTGAACAGCAGACAGTATAAAAGACAGCAGACAAAGCAAATTTGGTGTCATCTATTGGTATTTTTAACCATGATGCGATAAGTGAGGGGTAGATCTGACTGAAACACACACTTGTTGGTGCTTGACTTTAAAAATTGCAATTAAGAAGTCATGCAACAGCTGTAACTGTACAAAAGTATTGATTAGCCAGGATGAGCTTATTCTGGAGTGTGTTCAAGGTCACAGAAACTTTCGATGCAACTATTCGAAATCACTCATCTGTGAAAGTAACTGTCAGCTTTGGCCCGAAATGAGAGGCTGGTATCTAAATGCTTCGTGCCCTGATCAGAGGAGAGATTTAAGATTCAGTAACACATCTGTTAGTGTCTGGGTTTCAGAGGTCAGACTCTCTCCCCTCATTTGCCCTTAATTTTCATTCTCTCTTGGAGCATAAAGCTGCTCGGTAGAGGCTGAATGCACAGTAACACCAGCAGGCTGGAGTGAATACAGTGGAGTGCTATAAAGACAGGGTTTAAATTTGATCAGGTTTATTTTAGTTCATCCAGAGTAATAAGCCTGGATTGGCCTCGATATCCCTCCATAGAGCTGCTAAGGACATCTCCGATCCACAGCATCACAAATGACAGCCCCCAACAGAACTGCATCAGCAACAGTGTGAAACATGTAATGCACTTTCTGACATAAAATGTCAGAGAGTTTGAAGTAAGTGTTGTTTCTAATATCATTAATGAAGCCTCCGTTCTGTTCAAATGTCCCAAAGCGTGGCATTGTGATGGTAATAGCATGTTATACTACCTGTAATTACTCTATTGTAGGAGTATCTGCAAGGAAAAAGCAGGACAGTTGAAGTAGAGCATCGGGTTTAGTTTAGTCTGTGTCCTATTAACATGATGTCTACGTCACCAAGGGAGGATATTGACAAACCCTGACTGTTTCACTGTTTAGAAAAAAAACGTACTTTGCGCTCAGTGATGCACAGTCAGGGGGATGAGAGCCCTCTGGGGGATCACGATGCTCGAATCTGAGCCTTCACTGTGGCATTGAAGCATTTTACTTTAGTATGAAAAGTCACTCTTCTTTCATCAAACATAATTTTGTGTATTTTTTTTAAGGGATCGCAAACCAAAATAGGGTGCATACTCATAATTTACACTGAAATAAACTCAGCTTTGACTCTTGATTTGAAACCAAGAACTGTAATGTCACATAGCTTTGTTTTTACATCAGGCAATGGTGTGGTGATCCATCTTCCAGGCCTGTTCGAAGAAGCAGAAAAAAATGAACGCAAAGGAAAAAGTGAGTGC
>VUQG01020177.1:0-15393 GCA_015106755.1 Etia nguti
TCCGGCGCCCCCCCCCCCCCCCCCCGCTCCCGAAACCTGCCAAGGGAGCGTGGACTCCAGAGGCCTCGCTTCCTTCAGCTTCCCCAGCCGGGTGCGATTGTACTCTGCAGCTCCCAGGTGTGATCGAGTGTAAGTGTGTGAATGTGAATCAGGGTGTTGTTGAGAAACAGAACACAGGCTCAGAAAAGCTTCCTGGCATGAATAAAAAAAAAAACCAAAGAGAGGGGAAAAAAGCTCCAGCGAGGTCTCCTGTGAGAAATCTCTGTCTACATTCGCCAGCTAAACTCCAGGGATTTAAAGCGGCTCGTGTATCTTTTAAAATGTTCCAGCGCTGCCCCAGCTGTGCCGGGATGTACAGTGAGCATCGCATGTCTGAGTCCTGAAATCCTCCACTCTAAATCAAAAGCAAGTTGGCACCTCACCGGCCAGGAAAACCAAGGCTGTTTGGGGTGAACGCCGTTACGTAACGCGCCCGTCTTCGCCGGCCGCTCTGAGACGCGGACACGCACACAACGTCAACAGGACATGACCGCAGATTCTCAGAAAGGCTTATGCAATTCATCATTGTGTAATTTATCCTTTTAACGCTACCGTTCGGCCTGTAATTGGGTGCTTTTTTTTCTCAGTTGCGTCACTGCTGTTCTGCTCTGAGAGTGCTGCTTGTATCGTAAAGCCTTCGTTCCCAGCAGGCGCCCGGCATCCGTGAGATATTTTACAGCTGCAAAAATCCGTTTTTTATTTCAGCCAAACCTGAATTTTGATCCAAAGGGCAAACATGAGTCCACATATGAAACACGGCAGCTTGATTTGTTTTTGAATTCCTCCAAAGATGCTGAAAGAGTCATTTGTACTCGAGAAGCCGAACGCAGCGCCGTGTGGATGTGAAGCGGGAATAGAAACGCAGTCAAAGGTAGGTGTTGATCTCTCCACTCTTATTAGCAGGGACGGAGCCCCCTCCTCGGCTCCCAGCGGGTCCACACTCTGTGCAGCATAATAATCAGATGCTTTATTGATCCATGTGGAGAAAATCTTTTTGGGCATCTTCCACACGGAGGTCAGAGGTCAGCCTCGGCAGCCGCAGAGCCGGTAAAGATTCGGCCTCGTTCTGCCGGCTGTATTTTACACGATTGCTGCATCTTAATTCAGAGCAGGATCCTCGGGAAGTCGCTGCACACAAAAGTGCAACCTTTACACGACCCGGACTCTTTCACACGCCGAAACCCACAGGTGTGTTTATCAGGTTCCTGTGTTCCAGGTAAATATACAGCCCTTAACAACCATCTAATACTGCGCAGGTCACCGTGCCAACAGCTCCGACCTATCAGGCTCCACTAAATATCTGTGAGCGGCAGATCCTCAAAGCCTCGAAGCCTCGATTCAGTAACGATGCTCAATCGAACTGAGATCTCAGGAACCTCGAGTCTGCCAAGTCTCGAACTCTGTCTCATTCTTTAACCTTCTGAAGTCTAGCCTGAGAAGGTTAAGGAGGATCAGAGTTAACCCTAAATCTAATTTAACCCCTAATCCCAGGGTGTGGATTTGTTTTAGCTACATGCTGGGAAGGCAAATTTTAGGACACATTAAGATATGACATTTCAAAGTCTCACACTCGGGACATTTTATTGGGGAATAATAATAGATTTTATTTATAGGCACCTTTCAAGACACCCCAAGGTGTCTAAACCTAAATGTCAAAATCACAGTGTGCATAAAATGAGAAAACTAGAAAACAGCACAGAATGAAAAAGTCAACAACACAGATCAGCTAATCTTAGAAAGAATAACTTACTAGGGTAAACCTTACCAGGACCGGGTCTGACCTTTTTTCCCCTTTAGAACGTCCCCTTCATGGCACAGATTCAGCAAGGTGTAGAAAACATCATTCAGTGGTTTTGTTCCATGTTGACATGACTGCATCGCACAGCTGCTACAGATGTGTCGGCTGCATCCATGGTTACAATCTCCCGTTTCAGCACATCCCAAAGGTGCTCTAGCAGACTGAGATCTGTGAGCCCAATGCGAACTCATCGTCACGTTCAACAGTTCGGTTTGAGATGATTTCACAATCAGAGCAGCCAATATTCTTACAGTCTTCTTTTGTCCAGCTTTGCCTCAGTTTCCTGTTCTGAGCTGACAGGAGTGACGAGGTCTTCTGCTGCTGAAGCACATGATTGTGCATTCAGGTCGTGTTGCTCATGTCTACATCCACTGAGTTGCTGCTGTCATCAAATATTTGCTTGAGCAGTTGAGCTATTACTCTAGCTATTGCTGGTGATGTGGTGGATGTTAGAAGGTAAGGATGGTGCCTCCGTGGCTCAGGCAGGTCTTGAGCTCCTTGTCCTGTTCCTCAGCCCTCTGAGGTCGAGCCTGTCACTGAGTTAGGATTACTCTTAAACCAAACCTTACATGGTGATAATTAAAAATCAGAAAGTTTTGACGCGTGTTCAGAAGAATTACTGACAATATTTTTGTCCCCTGATTGCAGAGAGAAAAATATCGTGACGGTTTAGTGTTAGGGGGGTGAGTGTTTGGGGTAGTCAGACCTCACAGGGTTCATGAACAGAGTGCATGATCCTGTGGAAAGAGGCCACTGCCATCAGGGAGCACCGCTCCCATGAATGGATGAATGTGGTCAGCGATGTTCAGGTAGGTGACCGTGCACACAGATGTTAGGACTCGAGGTTTCTCATCAGAGCGTCACCCTGCCGCTGCCAGCTCCCCATAATGCATCACGCTGCGATCTCCTCACCAGGAAATCTATCCTGAAGCACTCGGCCGTCAGCATGATGTCAACGTGATGACATGAATCATCCCACCAGGCCACATTCTTCTACTTCTTCACGGTTCAGTTCCAACACTTTGGTGTCTTCTGTCTTCTACGGGCCAGGACCACACAGGCCGACCTTCGTCCCTGACCCCGTCGGCGACGTTTTGGAATGTGCTGTCCTCATTTTTCAAGATACAGGATAATGTTATAAAGGCAGGTAAGCACCTTGTGGTGCCTACACCTTACCACCACGTGGAAAAAGTCCCAAAGGAGTGGCTGTGGCTCAGGGGGCAGATCAGGGCATTGAGTAATTCGAGGGTTGGAGGTTTGATGCCTGGCTGCTCCAGTCTGCACAGTATCATCTGGGAAGATACTGAACCCAGCAGTTGTTCCTAATGTGTTCATCTAAGTGTGAATGGGTGAATGAGACCTGTTAATGCACAGTAGGATAGCACTATATAATTTATCTATTTACCAATCGGGACACGAACTCCTAGCCGGCTGACTCCAAACTTTATGGATGTTTTTAAGTCTGGGGCGTTGTCTCTCCTGGAGCGTGTCTCGGTGTCTCTGAATGCAGATGTTCAGGATTTTTAAAAATGCAGCAAGAACGGTCGTGCTTCGTTGCTTGGTCTCTTTAAACCAGAATTTAATTTGGACTGCGTTCACCTGTCAAACGGATTTTAAACAGTACACTCAGCGCATGCAGATTAGGATACAATAATAGCATCATCATCCTCATCATCTGGTTATCTGCACAGCTGGAAGCCGACCCTCGGAGCGTTAGCGGCATCGCGGGTCATCGTGCTCTCCGAGTTTCCAGTTTTCAGCCCCATTCAGCTGTTTGAAGACACACTGGAGGCTTGAAAAGCTTTTTGTGCAGCACGTACCTCAGTATAAAGATTTCTTTTTCTTTATACAACGCTGGTCTCTCTCCCTTTGAGCTTCTTCCTGCTGTTCAACCACAGAGCATCACAGTTTGTACAAAATGATGAAACACACGTCACAAAAGAACAGAGTTACGATTTGATATGAAAAGAAACAAACAGAGGCAGAGAATAGGCCGTAGAAATAGTCTGGGAGAAATTAAAGCTGAAAAATTCATGTCTGCTCCTCGTCGCCTTCGCCAGATGAAACTGTAAAATAAAGTTTAGGGTCAAGAGCGCCACTCATACATTCGGCTCACATCGAATTCCTCACTTAAGATGCTGCTTTCTGAGTATATAAGTCATTTCTTATCTGGAGCAGCCAAGTTTCTCGACTGCCTCACTTTTGTTGGACGGGCAATCGAGGGCGTGCGATATGAGAAATTTAATGAAAAGTCGAACGGGCGTGTGAATCACGCTTTAATGGGCAGCTGCTCGTCAACAGAGAGGCCGTTTCTCCGATCAGACGAGATATGGGGCCTCGCCAGAGAACCCGTGATGAGCCATCCTGCGGCACGTTATTATTTTTTAACCTTCACGCGCAGCGGGTTTGTGAACCACAGCCAACATTCACACCGCTCCACACTGGGAACCTCCCGTTACAACCACAGCTTCATACTGGGAGCCGCCCATTATAACCACAGCTTAACCAGGTCAGCACTAAGCAGATCTGCTGGAGCAGCGGTTAGAGGATAAATCCCCGCTCTGAGTTTAACCCATTGTAAATCTTGCGGCAGCAGAGTTTTCACATAAAACAAAGCAGAGGTTTAATTTTGCTGTTTTCAGATCGAGAAGATGCTGATCGGAGTCGCAAAGTTACTCAGACTGTGCTCCAAATCAGAGACTGAAAAAACAGATTCATCAGTCAGGAGAATAATCTTAGATTAATTCAATCATCATTTTTCCTTTTTGTTAAATTAAAATACGTGAGGATAATTTGTGGATATTTAAAGATGTCACCTTGAGAAAATCAGGACAGAATTTCTGACACCTGACCGGCAACTAATTTGGAAATTACAGACGGACAAAGAGGTCCTGATTCCCTTTTTTCTGGGACAATTTGTGTCCTCCTCAGTGCGTCATTATGAATGTACTTATTCACCCATTTTTAAAAACGCTTCGTCCTGTTCGGGGTTAAGGTTCGAATCAGAGGCCTGATGCACCCTGCACAGGTCACCAGGCCATCACAGGGCTAACACAGAGTAACAGTATGTGTATTCACACTCACACACACAGCAAATCAGAATCATCAGTTTACCAGACGAGTTAAACCAGGTAAACCTGTACCAGCACAGGTACAGGGAGAAGATCCAAAGCAGCCAGCTGGTGGATGTGGATCATGTCTTATTGCCAAAGAGATCATGAAACTATCTGATGATTAGACACGGAGGAGCTCGGTGATAAAGAACAGACTGCACTGCGCAGTAAGCCTTACATTAGTCAGATAACTCCAACATCTCCAGACCCCGCTCTCGAGCTCACACTTAGTTATAAAGGAAACAAAACGACATTTAAAACACGCCCGCAGGTTAGTGTTAGGGTTATTTCCTGTGTCTAACAGTTATTACTGATATGCCACAGGGGGCGGGACTTTGGTGCAAAGGCCCGGTTGTTAGCGGTGATGGAGCTTGTGAGATGATAGCTGATGGTTGTTTCAAACGGTAAGGTAGAGAGAGGAACACCGCCTTCCTCTGACCCAACGCTGAAGGTGAAGGTCGCCCGTCAGAGTTCTCCTCAACCTGAACTGATAAATCCGCTGCTGAAAATAGTCCCATTTGGATCATTTTCTTTGTTGTTTTCACTACAAATGCTGAGACATGCATGTTTGTGGAGGTGTTTTAAGCTGGTGCCAGTGATTAAAATTTAACACGTGAAACGTATCTCATGTTGATCCAATTACAGGGTCTCTGGATCAACAAATGCATCTTCGGTAAGTGGGACTGGCAGATGTTTTCTCAGACGCCTCAGGAGCGCTGATGCACCGTCCGCAGGAATACTGACCACCTACAGAGACCCCATGAAGGGCGGAGGTTCATCAGCATCTCTCTTGCACCTGTCAGGCTCTGTTTGCTGTTAGTTGCTTCCTTTTGTAACATCAGTGGTTTAAGATACGGACGTAGCTTCCTGCTCTGAAAACGCCCAGTGACTCGGCGATCGCTCACTTCCTTGCTCTGTGGCCTCAGCACGAACTGTGCCGATCAGTTTATGGGGTCAACCACTCACTTCAAGTCTTATTTAATAAATCATAAAAGTCAAATGGGAGATAAAGCAGGGAATGTGATCGAGACGTCTCCTGGATGTAACACCAAGCTGGAGACGGGCAAAAATGGGACTGAAGTAACCAATGAGTGGATGCAGCTGCTGATTCCTGATGGAATGATGTGGGTTAGTCCAGGGATGGATCAGGCGTCGTTAAACGTTATTGTTGGCAGCCGGCTCGCGGGGTTTGACGACACTAACGAATCACGACGTGAATTCCATAGAATGGGAGATCGGGAAGTTCTAGAGCGACCCAGTTCGGATTTCTTTCTCCTGTCGCTAAAAATCCCACTCAGCCTCCACCCTGAAGCCCCACCCCCTCAGCTGTGTTTGTGCAGGTTCACCTGAACTCGCAACGCGTCAATCATCCCAAATTTATCAAAGGAGCGTTTTCACCCACAAACCTCTCCACCCTTCTCCCCGGTGTCAGCACCCATATGGGAGCAGAGTGTTACTGCATCTGCGTCGCCGCGGAAACACACACACACACGGCCCTGTGTTAAATGGAGCAATTCACAGGAAAATCTCTGGCTCGGTGAGGGGAAAACACACACACACACACTCTACATGAATATGGAGCTAAAAGGCAGAACGAAAAAAACCCCACTCATACACTGGAAGCACTTAGGCGAACACGCACGCACACACACACACACACACGTTCACAGCTTTGGGGGCACGACAGCTTTCATTCCCGACTGCAGCTCCATATCTCACGGAAACGTGATTTCACACTGAACTTTTCAACCCATTCTTTCAGGAGACGAAGAAAGACGGAGGGAAGAGCGCGAGCAGATAAAAACACCTCTGAACACATCAGTATTTTTGGCAGCTGGTGAGTGAGGCGACGTGGAAACACCCCCACCCTCCCCAAAACCCCCCTCAGCTCGCCCACGCCGCCCCTCCCCCCAACAGCAACCCGATCTGTTTTTAAACTCCATCCATGACCTGACGGTGCCGGAGATTCAGTCTTTACCAGATGAAGTAAATTAATAATTTTTAAACTACGGTCTGCTTTCTTTTGCTTCACCTGCTAAAAAGATGCAGAATTTTGCTGCTGAATGTTTTTTAAAGATGCACGTTTACGTTAAAATTTTAACTGCACTCGGTAAAAAAAACATTGAACAGCTTATAATGTTTCCAACGAATTGCCTCTGAAGGTGCGTTAGCCCTGGATAAATCAGATTTAATGGTGCACCCCTGGACAAATCATTTTTTTCTTAATGTCCTGTGGCTAATTTTTTATTATTTCCCCCAATTAACCCAAACGTACTCCACAAGAATTTAAAAACATATTTTTCTGAGTTTGGACAAATTTTCTTTGGACTGATGATGGGACTGAAAAGGTTAAAAAGGCCTGCAATTTTCTACAGAGTGCCGGCTTCATGCTTTTATACTTCTCAAGCAAACGTCAGTGGTCATGTTTACCTGGTGCATCTTTGTCTTCCAGTCTTTGCTCCTGATGGAGAATCATAGCAAATACCGAAAAACACAACAATCTTTTAATGGTACATTTTAGCACATACACGAGATGAACGTAGCCACCTTCATGTTACCCGTTACTTAGTGAAGTCCTGCTCTGGAGCCTCGTGCAGAGCGTTCTCACCCAGGATGAGGCTTCAGCAACTTCAAGCCTCACAGGTGAGTTAGAGAAAGGTTCACCCTGAACATGATGATGGCCAGAGATGTGCTGTCTCACCTTTAACTCCAACAGGCAACGGTCCTCTGCATACCTGAAGGGCTCCGTCTGGTTTTGGTAGAGCTCGCTGTGCCGTGTGAAAACAGTAAAAGAAACTATGTCGGCATGAGACCCTCTGAGCTCTGAACTTCTTGGTCACCAGTTACCTGTTTAGGGTTCAGTTAGGTTCACTGTATGCGGACTCTCGCTCTCTGTTTGGAAAAATCAAATGGATGAAACAGATATGAGAGACAATAACTCCCAGTTTGAGAACTATTCTTGTTTAGCACGTGGCTGAAATGTGGGCTAATGTTGGCGAGCTGGATGTTTAAGGTTAAAACTTCTCCATTCCCATCGTCCTTGGGGTTTGTGTTGTTTTTAAGTTTAGAATCCTTTTTTGGATAAATCTGATTTTAGGTTTTTCTGTTATTCCAGTGTTAAATCTGATATCGGGAGCCTCTGTTTAATAGCTTTCTGGTCTTTTTTAAAAACCTTTGGATACCTTTTAAGGTGGTTTTCTGTTTTCGTGCTGGTTTTAAACTTTTGGAGACGACGAGGTGGGTCAACGACTCTCAGGACCACCTCCAAGAGGTTAAATAACTGATTCCCACCAGCTGCTACACCTGAAGAAGCAACATCAACAATGCAAACAAAGGAATTCCAGCTGCCTTCAAACTCTGGCTTCAGGCTAGTTTTACTTCCCGTTTCCCCCTGATTGTTCTCACTGTGTCATCCGACATCACCTGCGTCTCGGTCATTTCGCTGTCCCGTCCTCTCTTTGTCGTGTTGTCTCCGTTACCTTGATTGGTCCTGAGCAGGTAACGCATCAGCTTCAACTCAGAGAGCTCACGTCAGCCACATTTCTGTTCTCCTCACATGAAGAACCACGTCCCATTTTTCTGTATTTAACACTTCAACAACACCGAACACTTAAAAATACAAGAGGAACTCTCCTCTGGTTCGTGACTTCATCTGATGATTAATGTACGGTCTGTCGAGGCTTTGATTTTGTATCATATAATAAAATATGATTATCTGTAAAGAAATAAGAGCAGAAAGTGTGAAAATCACAGACCGTTTAGGACGTTCGTTTGATTAACAAAATGGTTTTGTGTGTTAGAATTTTTTATTGTCTCCTAACGTTGCACACCATCTGGCTCCAGCCAAACTTTTTGGTTTCCAGCTGACAGTGTGGGTGCGTTTGGGAAGAAATAAACGAGATAAATTTATGTTTTTGATGCTGCTTTTTGTTTTTTCATTTGCTGCAGGAGAGTTTTGTTCTTCCTCCGCTGAGAGAAAAAGAAGAAACAACAGCTGGAAGAGAGCAGAGAGGACACGCTCGCGTTCTGTCGCACGTTCACATTAACTGTCGTCTACATATTTACACATTTTCCCCTCTTCTCACACACACACACACACTCACACACAGTCACACTTTGCATTTCTTTCACACACATATTCACACATTTCTCATTTTCACATTCTTCTTCTTTTTGCCCACACACACATTAACGCTTCCATTTTTCTCAATCTCACAACATGAACACACACTTACTCACTTACTCTCACTTTCTCTCACACACACACACACACTCACTCTTGTCAGATGCCGGGATGTCCCGGGGGGGAGGAGGTTTGTGAATGTCTCTCTCCCTCCCTCTTCTTCTTCGTCTTCCTCCCCCACGATGCTGGACATGCATGTTGTCTGTGTGTGAGGAGCTTTGAAAGCTGGATTTCTTCCTCTATATTTTAACATTTACCGTCTCTCCTCCAGCAGCTACATGCACAGACTTCGCGGTCGCGTCGTTGTCATCTTCCACTGAGAGGCAGTTTTGGGCGGCCTGCAGCTTTGTGTGTGAGATCCTACCTGAAGGGCGTCTTTCAGGCCCGTTTTCAGGGGGGAGGTAGTACCCGCGCTTCTTTCCTCTTCCTCGTCAGTCTTCTCCGAGGTTTCTGGGATTTTTTTATGGTGGCATTTGTGTTTATGCTCTCTGAGTTGAACCAATCACCGATGAAGTACACCGAGGGCATGCCTGAAGAGAGGGAGTGAAAACAAAGCAGTGAATCAGAGATGTAAAGGTCATTTTCTGATTGTTTTACAGCGGCTGCGTTCGAAAGCATGAATAAATCCGCCCACACCTCCGCAGGAAGCTGCTGCCTGTAACCGAGGCGCAGCTTCATCCTGCCTGCTGTCGCTGTTTTGACCTGCAGCTCTGACACGAAACCACGAGACGGAGACCGCCGCGATGCAGCCCGCGTTAACGTCCTTATAAAGTCACGTGTGGGAAGCAGCTGTCGCCAAATCAGTGGGCTGATTAGCCTCATGTTTGTGGGTCTGCACGGCAGTGGAACTGCACACTAACAAGGGGCTGAGGGAACCCTCGAGATCCCCTCAAAACCTTCCAGGAATAAAAAAGTCCGAGGTACTCTGGGAGGCGGCTCAGGTACAGCAGGTCATCCGGTAATTGGAAGGTCGGTGGTTCAATCCCCGGCTTCTCCACTCAGCACGTCGAAGCGTCCTGCAGCGAGATACTTATGCATCCATAAAGAGCGTGTCTGTGATAGTTTCAGTGCTTAAAGGCACAAAATAAAAGTGTGAATTTAGATTTTATTTTTAAAGGGCTTTGAGTGCTCGTCTACAGCAGCTGTAGGATGGTACTGTCAGCACCATCCTACTTCACACGGAAAAACATCTCATGAAAATGTTATGATGTTTGTCATGAAGCTGGGACCAAAGTCACAATAAAAACATCCACAAAATCAAACCGACGTTCCAGCTTCCCATGCATCCCAAGCCATTTAACACACACACACTCATGTAATCTCTGACAGTACTCACTTCTCTGAGACTGTAAATGCAGGACTTCATCCAAGCACGCCGTCAAGCCACCGCTCACCTGTGCTCAGTGTGTTCACGCTGTGATTGGCTCGTACAGTCGGAGCTGCAGCTGTATGTTAATAGAGCGAGAGTCATACAGTGATGGAGAGAGAGTCCGTTTAAGTTTGTGTGTAGGATTTAAAAATTTCTTCGTGTGTGTGTGCAAATAATAAATAAGGTGGAGCTGAAACTGGAAGCCCTGCTAAAACACACACACACGTTTGTACTTCTATCTTTGTGAGGACGAGCCCGAACTCTAAAGCCTACTCTGAGCCCTGCAGCGACCCCCTTTGATGTTGTAAGGACTGGCCTCATGATGTCCTCACTGTGACTGTTTTAGAAACACA
This sequence comes from Etia nguti, assembly GCA_015106755.1. Classification (NCBI taxonomy): domain Eukaryota; kingdom Metazoa; phylum Chordata; class Actinopteri; order Cichliformes; family Cichlidae; genus Etia; species Etia nguti. Next base: position 10,856 of record VUQG01020177.1, read on the forward strand.
CACACACACACGCACACAGACCTGTTCGTGAACTCATTAGCTGTCCTCACAGACAGAAACATCAAACAAACTTGTATTCCCTCTCCACCAAGGTCATCCAGCAGTTCTTCACATGAGAAAGTGCTAACAAGCTCCCGAATCAACAGCCATCCTCGGTGCCCTCCAGCTGGACAAGAGAGCCTCTGGGAGCTCTCTGCCTGTGACCTCTGATACCTCATCACGTGATACCTCACAGTATCCATCCTATATTTACATTTGGCGATCAGATGTGTTTTGTGCCCGCTGCACTGAAATCAGTTCACCATGCAAACAAAACCACCTTTAAAAGTCTTGGAGGAACGGGAGTCTAGTTTGGGTTCTCAGTGGTTAGCGTGGTTAGCGTTACTCATAGACTGCAATATAGAAAAGGTGTTGGTAGCTGCTGTGTCGGCAGTGGGTTGAAAAGCCCGGGTTTAGCATGTATTCACCTGTTGGGAGCTATATAGTGCATTATTTGGATGCCTGCTAATTACTGTATGCACACAGCATGCATCTACTTTTTAAAAATCCAAGAATTTTACTAGGAAAGAGTTTTTACTCTGTTAGTAGGAGCCACATTATTACTTAGATAATTGTATTTAAATGCCTCAGAGGTTTCAAATACATCACATTTAGTCACTGCAGTTAACTGAAGTGACACGTTACAGAGGCCACGCCCCTAAAAATGCAAACTTGAAGCCTTGTTACAACGTAATCAGGTGAATTATAAAACATTCAGCCCAGTAAAGGTTGTTATGAATCGTGTTTGTTTCTGCTTTAACTCTGTTAACACAGAGTTTGACTCACTGTTGAAGCCTCCAGTGGTCATTAGATGAATTGCAGCCTGTCTGGAGGTTTTTTCCAAAACTCCTTCTATCTCCTTTTTCACTTCCCCAAAGTCACTTGCTTTAACAAAGAACACTATGCTGTTGTTTGGCCCACACTTTCTGAGAGCACTTTTTCAATTAGCTAAATGACAAAAAATGAAAATTACAACTATTTTTAATAGGTGATAAATCATATTTTAATCAACAATTAAAAAATCTCCAGTAAAAGCTTTTTAAATGTCAGTATTTGATATTTTTCCAGTTTTCAGTGAGAGTAAACAATTGTTTTAAACTTTTAAAGTTTTTGACTGTTAATCTAAAACAACAAGAAGCATTCAGCTCTGAATATATTAGCAGCGCTTCAGGGCATATTTCCAAACTTTCACTCAGTTAATAAAGTGAACAATCAATTATTTATTAAGGAAAGTAATTTGGGAACTTGTGTTTTGCATTATTATTAATAACTCTTTGCTTTCTATGTCATGCTCCTGGGCCTTGGTCCCATGGTTTTGAATTTCTGGACTTTTATTACTATTCTGTTTGATTCTTATCTCATGTATTACTTTATCTTCATATATTTCATTGGTATTTTCAGGCTTTAGTTTTTAGTTCTAGCTTCTGTTTGTATTGGAGTTTGATTCCTCAGTGCTTCCTTTCATCTCTGTATCCTATGTCAGGTTCACTAAGTGTTTCTGTTTACTTCCTGTTTTGCTTAGATTCCTATGCATTCTCTCATTTACCTTGATTGTGTTCAGCTGTGTTTGGTTTCCCTCCTGCTTCCACTTTCCTTTTAACTTCGTGTCTATTAAAAGCCTCTGTTTGCCTTTGTAATGTTGTACTGTTCTGTTGTTCCTAGTGTGGTTGTTGTGTGGTTTCCTTTGTATAATTCCTATGTTCCGAGTTTCCTTTGATTCTGACTTTGTTTTGGGTTCAATCTGCCTCAATATGAGCTCGACTTTTGTTGTGCCAAGTTTGCCTCACAGGTTTGGGTCGTCCACGTCCTCCCACGTTCATGACGTTGGAGCTTTTTGACACAACTTTCCAACACAAGTTACAGCTGATGTTGTGCTTTGTCGATTCAGACTATGATACATGTGCAGAAACGCTGAGTCTTTTGGACCTCTTTTCCACTAATGTGGTGCTGATGTAGAGCTGTTTCTGGTGAAACAGTGTCAGCAGCAGTTTCTCCTTGTGAACATCCCCTGTTGATATCATAGGTCAGACTGTAGCAGTAACTCAGATAACCACTCCACACAATCAAAGTATGCAGAAGAGCATCTCTGAACACACACACGCAGCAGCAGATGACCACAGCTCAGAACAGGATGATTGGAAAATAATTTCTCGGTCTGATTAGTCTTGATTTCTCCTGCAACATTCAGATCGTTGGGTCAGAATGTGGCTCCAACAACATGAAAGCATGGATCCATTCTTCTCCTGGTATCCATGATTCAGGCTGCTGGGGTGGGGGATGTTTTTGGCACACTTTGGGGCACTTTGCACCAACCGAGCATCATCTAAACTGAGTGTTCTTGCTGACCATGTCCATCCCTTTATGACCACAGTGTATCATCCTCTGATAGCTGCTTACTACAGGATAACACGCAAAGATTAAATAATCTCAAACTGGTTTCTTGAACAAGACGACGAGTTAATCGTACTCAAATGACCTCCACAGTCGCAGATCGCAGTCCAGCAGAGCTCCTTTGGGGTGTTATGGAACGGGAGCTTCTCATCATGGACGCACCGACGCATCTGCAGCAGCTGTTTGATGCTCTCATGTTGATATCGACCAAAATCTCTGACCAGTGTTTCCTACATCTTGCTGAATCTATACACTGACGAACTACAGCAGTTCTGAAGAGAGTCCAACCTGGTATTAGCAAAGTGTCCAGTAAGTATAGTTTCTATTTGCCTTGGTCATCTTTTGAGAAAATTTTTGAGATTTATCTAAATTATCTTTAATTTTAGTGGTCAGCAGGACACAAACTGCATGTATAGAAGTGCTTAAATGCCAAAAAAACCCAGAAACGCTGTTTCAGAAAGCCTCCCATACAGTTCTGCTTACATCCACCCAGTTTAATAACTGGAGTGGATCCCACACTAAGAAGGAAAAGGTGGCGATAAAGGAGTTTATCTTAAAATGTCTAATCTAGTTGATTAATGCGGGATGAGACAATAAAACAGCGAATCTCGAGGGGAAATCTGGTAAAGAAACACAGGAAATGAGTCGCTGCAGGGAGAAAAAAGAAGCCAGGTGACATTTTCCTTTTCTTCTACCTGTAACAGCAGCGAGAGAGGACCGAACAAAGGCGCTCATTCCTCACACGTATCCTGTGTCATGAAACGCAGCTTTTTATAAACTCAGGATTTAATAGTGCTGTCAGAACACAGGAGAGGAGGGAAATACTTTAATCACACAAACAACAAACTAAGTGACACCAGGACACCGAGACTTAATTTTCCTGATTTTCATATCAGGCCTCAGTCGCATCGCCAGTCCCACGAGGCTCTTCACCTCCTTCAGCACGTTTTCCTGAAGTACCTTTGACTCGGTATTTTTATCGTTCCTCCTCTAAATGTAATTTAATCAAACTGGAACCAAATTAAAAGTGAAACGTAGAAACAGGAAGTTTGATGAAACTCGGATCAGTTCAGTTTCAGTCCCTCCGAGGATTCGCACGTCTGCAGGTATCAGACTTAATTTGTTTGCTTATTACGTCGAGCAGTTAATACACGATTGTGTTAAATACATCAGGTCCACATGGACGGTATAACGGGGACAGCGGGACAGATCTGATTGGTTCCTGGATCCCAGCTGGGGTTCGGCCAACTTCTACCACACTCTATATTTACTAACCTTTATTTTTATTCGAGTGTTATAAATTTGAGTCCTTTTATTTATCGAATTATACACTCAGCAAGCAATTTATTAGGAACAGGAAGACGTTGGAGCCTGTGGACAGCCTCGGGGCTGGATAAGGATTTTCTTCCTCAGATATTCATCAGAGGATAAAACACCGTAAACACCTGAGCTGAAACGTGACAAAGAGATCTGTGTATGAGTGTTCGCTTTAATGTCACTTTTGTTTGGTCTTTGTGTTTAAAAAATGTCAACTTTTCTGAGTCAGTCTGCGATACATTCAAATTATAAAGAAAAGCTAAAATTTACTACTCATGAAGATATTTGACTTTAAAAGCTGTTTTTTTCCCACACAGATTTTGGTATTTATTTTTATTTTTCCATCTGTCTGAGACACAAAACATTCACTGTTACACAATCGCCCTGCACTGTCAAAGGCTTGTACGCCGTGTTATTGTTTGTAGGCTTTTGATTGGCCAATACTTCTGTTCGGAAATATTTCTGAAAACAAACACACAAATCTGTGTTTAAAAGAATCCATGGACGTAAAGTTGAAATGTGATAAAGTCCCCATCAGGAGTTTAGAAGGGGGCTTTACTTTTTTAACTTTACTTGCTGCTTTGTTTGTGTTTGACGTCGTGGGTCATAGGGGAGCTATCCAGTCTTTTAAGTCTGAGGTCATTAGCCGCTTCCGCATCCAAACTCCGCTTCTGGTCAAGTCAAACGAACACTGCAGCATCACTGAGAGTTAAAAACTGTCTAAATTCTTTCATCTTTAATAAAATGGTCAGCTCTGCTGCTTTACCAGGTGTAACAATTAAGTTTAACAT